>JALNIF010003019.1:0-16293 GCA_026284005.1 Thecaphora frezii | reverse complement strand
GGGTTGAGGCAGCCCATGGGGTGAAGGCGATCCGCCTCCGCTTCTCGTGGCGGTGCTGTTCTGCGCCGCCACCCGTGGCGTTGCGGCAGTTTGCACGGTCGACGCCTCTTCGCCTCCCTTGATCGTCATGTGCGACGCACCGGCATCGTCATCTCTCGCTTCTTGCTGGGCTGCGTCGCCGGGGCCCGCCGATTTTGCGACGGTGGCGGCAGACGAAAGGCCCTGCTTCTGATGCTGTGCGGCTTTCCACCTAGCCTCATCCATGTGCGACGTGCAGAGCGACATTCCCGCCGGGCTACTCGACAGCGAACCAATCGGCTTCAACGCATCTGCATCGCTGAGCGTCAGGCCTGGCGGCATGTCGCTGCCTGCCTGCAATGCGTCAATGTCTATACCGGCTTGCTTCATGGCGAGCTCGATCTCGCCTTGCACGACGATGCCCTCGAGGTAGGGATGCGTCAGAAGATCGCGTGCGCTTGCTCGCTTCTCTGGATGCAGCCTCAGCATCGGCAACAGGAAGGAAGACAGCGCGTTGGCCTCGTTGTACGGCATCAGGTACTTTTCCTGCAGCACAGAAATCAAAGGCCAGAACCGCAGCTTGTGGATGTGCCGCAGCTCCCCGCGACGATTGAAGATATCGGCGCTGTACTTGCCGGCGAAGGCGAGGCTCTTGGGAAAGTCGCCCAGGAGCTCAATGATCTGAGCGACGTGGTCGTCGTCCTTGTTGTACTTGGTCCCCGCTGCCGGATCAAAGAGGTAGTCGCCCGTCAGCAGCTCGAAGAACATGCAGCTGGCGCTCCACACGTCGGCGCTAGGGCCCCACTTGGCGCCGAGGATGACCTCGGGACACCGGTACTGCCTAGTCTGGATGTCGTTGGTGAAGTGGTGATCCGTCCAGCAGGCGTTGCCGAGATCCGCAATCTTGACCGTGATCCGCTCCAGCGAGGTGGGATCGTAGGGCGGCGGCGGTGGGAGGGTGAGCGGATCCCCAGCTTCCGGAGCAGGCTGGTGGCCGGATCCACCCGCAGGCTGGTCGGGTTTCGATCCTGCATCCTGTTCCCCAGCTGGGGGCGAGTCTGTTGACATGGGTGACCATGGCAAAAACGCCTCTGCGGCCCCCGAAGACGGCTGCTGCGACGGAGCCGACTCCGGCGTGGGCGACGGCTGCTTTTGCGATGCCGTAGCGGCCGCCAGGAGCACCTGCTGCGAGAGCAGCAAGGGTCCTTTTTGCTGTGGCGTGACTGTTGTAGTCTTGCTGCCGAATGGCTCGGAGCTGGAGCTGCTGGAAGTCGTACCTCCTTGAGTGCTGAGCTGCGAGATGCCACGACCGATAGACTCCATCGCCTTTTCCCCATCCTTGCTTGTTGCGAGCAAGCTGACCTTGGATCCTGCTGCCTTGCTGCAAGCACCGCTCTTGAATCCTTTGCTGTCACTGCCAATGGGCTTGTTGATCTTCAACATACCAAAGGCCCACTTGTCAAACATGGGGCTGGAGCCGAGACTACTGCTGGGGCTCGGTAGCGGCTGCGATCCGGTGATGAAGATGCCCTCGCGCCTCGGCGTCTGAGCACCACCGCGACCCTGACTCGGCGGCACACCGACGAGCTTGGTAGGCACGGCGGCGGGGTTGGTCCGGAGCTCGGCCTCGACGACGGACTCGACGTCGTCGATGCAGATGAGGACGTTCTCCGGTTTCAGATCCGTGTGGATGATGCCACACTCCCGATGCATGTAGTCGAGGCCCAAGAGCACCTGTTTGGCAATCTGCTTGACGATGTGGGGCGGGACGCCCCTGTGCTGGTAGCGCTTGATCAGACCCAGCAGGTTTTCGCCTAACACCTCGAAGACCATGCACACATGGGATCCGTTGGGACCCTTGTGTCGGAAATGGTCCAGCAACGAGACGCAGTGGCGTCGGCCGGCGTGCATCGGGTTGGCCGAGACCAGCCGCTGCAGCAGCTTGATCTCGTCCAGTGCGGTCTCGGTGTAGTGTGGCGCCGACTTCACAACTTTGAGGGCGACGTGCCGGTTCATCCTGTCGCAACGCAGAGGCGGAGCAAGAAGGCGGCTCAGGGCGAACATCAGTATCCGCCTCGCTAGGCGGCCAACCCTGGGAGCTACGTGCTGCTGCTGTTCGCTCATCCACTCGAATCGATAGTGTGCAAACTCACTTATGGTCCTTTGCGAGCCAGATGGTGGAAAAGTGGCCCCATCGCAGCTTCCGCACGATCAGGTAGCGGCTGTTGGAGAAGGTGTCACCAATGTGCACAGGGTGGTAGCCACCCTTGCTGTAATCTTCCAGGTCCTCCTCATCCTCAGTCATCACCAAGCCCATATCCGACGAGGCGTTGGCCGACGAAGGACCGAAGCTGACAGCAAGGTTCTGGTCGTGCGAAGCGCCTGAGATGGACATCGAGTTGGAGGGTATCGGCATGGCATGGTGCATCCCTCCGCCGCCGGCCATGGGCATAGGTGTTGCGGTCAAGGCGCCTGGGGTATTGACGGGAGAGGGGCCCGGAGTGCAGGTGGATGTGATGACGTTGCTGAAGCCCTTTTCCCCTGCGTGTTCGCTGGATGGTCTGTGAAAGTTGGCGAAGCGTGTTCGAAGGGACAAAGGCATCGCAGGTAGAGGGTGCGTGTAGGCGGGCGATGAGGTTTGGATGGTTTGGTTGAGGTTGGTGTTGTCGTTGTTAATGATTCGGTTTGATTTTTTTTTTTTTTTTTTTCAGTCCATGAGGGAGGGAACGGGAAAGGAGTGTGGTGATGATGGAAAAGGCGGGCGCGTGGTCGCGAGGGGCCAAGGAGAGCGGGAGGGGTGGGGCAGACAAAGGGATGGATCGCAGTCAATATCCGGAGCAAAGGCGACTGAACTGAAACTGCGATCTGGACGCGGCGGGCGCTGCTGCACCGCCAGCCTGGCCACCGTCCAGTTTTTCAATACCGCCTCCGCCACCGGGGAGGGAGCGACCCTCCCAAGACGCCGGTGGCGGCTCGGCCAGGTTCGGTTGAGGAGGGGCGCCGACGCTAATTCAGGCTCGGCCGCGCCAGAGAGTACGTCACGGGAATAAAACCTCTTCCGGCTGGCCGCGCCGTGCAGGCACGGTGCGGAAGAGTGCCGCTTGCGCTGACGCTGACGCTGGCAACGAGCGGGTTGAGCCTATCTCGTTTTTAGCCAAGCTGGGCTGGCCGAGCCAGCCCACCGGCGTCGCGCCAGCCCCGACGCAGCCTTGGCTCTAGACGGACGGCTCCTGCTTCCGGGAAAAAGCCTACTCACCCAGCGGAAGACGACGGACCGGCCGATCCGTTGGGGCCGTTCATAGCGACGATTCTAGACGGCAACCTCCCCGACAGGAAGCAATACGCGAGCGGCGCAGGCACGGGCGGAGACAGAGAGGGGGATGGCAAGACAGGCACAGAGGACGCCTCGGTGCTCCGGATTCAGGCCCTCAAAGAGTCGTAAAGCTGCGCGGGTAGCGTGCTGGCGGGCTGGTGTGTGGCCCACGTTCAAGTCGCTCGTGATCCGTTTGTCCGGCGGTGAGAAGGGATCAAGCCGTTGCTGGGGCTTGCCTTGGACGCGATGACCTTGGCGTGCTTGGCTGAAGCTGTGTTATGGACGACCGCCCGAGACCTGCTGGGGATGCGGTGGTAGGCGGAGCGTATTGCTTGCGCAAGGCTGGGTGGAGGCGATTAAGTCGGTCAACCGGGGAGGTATTGTACAGTTGGGCGTATACGTCGGGTCAGAGGCAGAAGGCGTGGTTTGCGATACAGTGGGTGACGGTGGTCAGTGCTGGTAACGCCCCGCTGTCAATTTGTGGCCCGTTGTCGAGCGGCGGTAGCGAGCGCAGAGCGGATATTTGAGGCCCTGTAGGGTCCGTGTTGGATTTTAAGCTCTGCAGCAGGCTTCTACGAGCGATCTGCAGGGCGGTCCGAGCTGAAATATGTGGGGAGGACGGCGGCGCTGGTTGCGTCGCTGTCCGTGGCTGGGCGGGGACAAGAGGAGGGGCAGGAAGGGCAGGCAAGGTAATGTTGGGTCGTGTGACAGTCGAGGCTTGGACCGGAGCGGGCGGGTGACGAGGATGCGGATGCGTAGGATGACGTGGAAAACGGTACGAAGGGGGGCGGAGTGGTGGATGCAGGCGACGACGAAGGAGGAGGAAGGGTCCGAGGGAGAGGGGTAGGGAGATGCGGATGTGTGTGGTAGTGTGTGGATGGGGGGTGTGATGGCGGAAAGGAACGACAATCGCGAGCTGCGTGACGTGGGGGGAGCCGGGAGCGAGGGGATTCGGGACCAGAGCGACACAGTGGGGAGGGCCTGAGAGGAGGCTTTGCCGCCGCCGCCCTCGGACGCAAACCACGCCCACGCGCGCTCTGCTCGTAGCGCTTCCCTATGGCCCTCGCCTCGCCTGCCCTCGCCTGCCCTCGCCTGCCCTCGCCTGCCCTATTGCACAGTCTGAGTACTACCCTGCACTCCTCTCCTCTCCTCTCCGCTACGCTTTCGGCTTCACCCTCGCGACTCGCCCACCCACTCACAGGCAAAACGCACGCCCACGCACCCACACCCACCTACGTATTCCGAGAGCGGTGTCCCACACCCTCTCAACCCGGTCTGTCTCTCTTTCTCTCTCTCTCTCTCTCTCTCTCCCTCCCTCTCTCCGCATGCTCATCGCTTGGCTTGACTGATTTGCCCCTGTCTGTCATTACTCGCTGCGATTGCTGTGCTCTTGAGCGTGGCTGCTAGCGAGCGGATCCATCCGCACCCGACGCAGCGCACGCACAAAGTGAGCTCACACGGTGCTCGGATCTCTCTCTCTCCCTCTTCCCTTTTTCAGCGGGTGAGCATGAATCAATAATATCAAATCGATTCAACAGATCAAAGAGCCACAAGCGACCGTGGCGGCGCAGGGCTGCCTGCCTATGGAATTATCGCGAGGGCTGGCAGACGACAGCAAGCAGGGCTTCGCCAGTCGGCGGGCGACACTCGAGCACCTGGTTGCAATAATCAAGATGAAACCTGCACACACACCAAGGCGTGAGCTGCAGGGCAGAGGTGCCGCATCAAGGGCAGAAGAGAAGGGGAGTTGGGAGAGGACTCGCTCCCAAACTAGGCTTTGCAGCCATCAAAATCAGTCCGGCTCAACCGTGTCCAAGCATGCAGGCGGCAGTTGGGCAAAGTCACCAACCGCTTGCTTGTTTACCGATTTTTAATCCGAGTAGTCCTAGCGCTTCAGCAGAGCCTTAACCACCGCAGTCGTCTCACAAGCAGAGCGGCAGAGTAGTAGGATAGCGACCTGAGTCAGTAGTTGTCAGTCTAGTAGCACAGTGCTCTAGTGCGCGAGCTTTCAGAGCCGTGCGCCCATCACACGTACTTGTTGCTTTGGCCAGGTTGTCGGCCAACCAGAGCAACGGATGAACTGCTTGCAGCTTGCAGCTACAGCACAGACGGTGCGTAACCGGCTGCTGCCGTAGAAACTCACTCCTGTGGGCAGGCCTATACAATAGGATTCATCATATTATTAATATTGCTTGTTTTGACAAAGGGACTTACTACAGCTATAATCGCGCCCACTCACCGGGCTCCCATTTAACAACGCTTCCTAGCGCTTTCTTGTTCGTCTTGCCTAACTCGCAGGTCAGATAGGCAACTGTATATATCACCTTACACTGCTACTACTCTACCTCTCTAACCTTTGCATATACGTTGCTGTTTGGCCATGCAGGGTGGGTTCACTGTCATACGGTTCAAAGTGGCCTGTCTTGGCGCTTACAGCCTCAGCTTGTACAGTGTACATATGTATGTACTTTCGCGAGCCTTGCTTGCTTGCATCATTTCAAACAGCCCTTCCCTTAGTAGTTCTCAATCCCGCCCCAGCCAGCAGGGCACACTGATTATTTTCCCTTCACGACCAGCATGCTTTCGCGACGGGCCAGGTACCAGTCTGACGTCCGCCTAACGCTCAGGACGCCCGCCATTTCTTAACGCAACCCGATTCACGGCCAAACGCCAGCTGCTCTGGTCGAAACGGCCGCCAGATTGAGGCCAAACCGCCGAACAGGTCCTTGTTCGTAGTCCCTGGCCTTTCAACCTTACCACTGATCATAACAAAATTATGACATAACTACTCCCTTTCCAAGAAAGACAGTAAGCGTAGGATGTAAAAAATAGTAATAGAGTACCAGCAGTAGTGGTGGTGGTGGTAAGTGGTAGTAGTAGAATCTGAACTGATTCGCCATTCTGGATATGTGTTTACCAGAGCGGGTACATAGTTGTTCAAGGATCTGGGCCATGCCGTGAGAACATGCAGCTCGACGGGCTCGACATGGGAGAAGGGGGCAGCGGCGGCCAAGCACCGAGCGCAGACCGGCCGATTGCTTCGCCATCCAACCTCACCGGCACAACCTGGGCATGCGGGACGCTCAGCTGGGCTCAAGGCTAGTCATGCACGCGCACAGCTGTCCCGTCGTCGCTAGCTACGGTATTACTGGGCAGATTTGGGGGACGGTCAAAAAGGGCGGAGCTGGTCGGAGTCAGAAAGAGGCATCAATGCCGTCCAGGCTGGCCGCCGGACTATCGGCTGTGTGGGGGCAGGCTGCGAACCTAGCAGGCGGCCAAGGCATGCCCAGAGGTGAGGTACAGCATCCTTCCGTCTGTTGCTGGGCCTGATACCAAACGCGCCGCAGTTCATTTGGCGCTAACGCAGGCGGCACCGCCGACCTTTTATCCTGCATGTCGTGGCCACGCGGCAGCGGAGGCAAGCTGCGCAGGCGTTGGGTCTAACGAATGGCGATGGTTCAGAGCCCAGTTGGAGGTGGACGTGGGGCCGGGCCCGACGACGGCATAGCGACGTTCGCCGCGATCCTCGCCCCGGCATCACCACGGGTGCCAAACACGCTGCTCTGCGCGTCGAGAAGCTTCTCGAGTTTCGGTAGTTGGCAGCAGCGTAGCGCTGGCATCGCCTGGGGAATCGACGGCCGTTCTCTCCAGCCCAAAGCCAGACCGGAGTCATGTTGACGTTGAGGTATGGCAGCCACACCTCATCTCATCCTCTCTTGAACGGAAAAGCACAACGGGAACCGCTTCCGGTCAAGGGATGGGAAAGATGCGAAATAGTCACCCGGCAGAAGCTGTCTAGCGTCGCCCGCAGAGAGGCTCAACTCTGTCGAGAGTCTGCTACGCGGACTCGGGGCCTCCAGGATATCAAGGCGTTACTCTTGGCATTCTGCCAGAATTCCGTCGTTTGTCTACGTGTGGCTGTGTGTGTGCTACGGGATTACGGCTACCACTTAGCTGGCCACGCTCACAGCTCGGACCGCCTGACGGCAAACTAGCAAGAGGTGGCCACGCACGTCTCCGTATCGCCGCCGCACCACCGAGGCCCGATTGGACTCTTTCTACACTCGCCTTGGTCGAATTTCGAATGCCTCGCCTCTCTTAGTAGATTAGGCTAGGACAATAGTTGCTTGCGAGCGGTGATTTGTGACGTTGTTGGAGTGATAACGTCAAATGATGAAAGTAACTAGCTTGCGGCTACCCTACGGTGTGGTGACGATTTGAGACAGAGCGCGCCAAGGCGGAGTCGTCGGTCAGTTGTGAGTTCGGCAGATCCGACGGGCCAGGTGGTCAAGGGCAACGCCGAGACAACTGGTGACTCACGACTACTAGCCAAATCCTCATCTCGAGCTGTTCGGTCGAGCCAAGAGCTGTAGTCACCGTCGGAGCAGCCGGCGCAGCAGATGGTGGCGCAGACGGTGGCGCGGGGCGAAGCGCAGCAGGCGGGAAGGCTTACTTAGGCCGCAGCGAAACGACAGCCTGGCTGGCCACAGTCGATCCTCAGCATCGCTCGACCCGCACCAGTCGCTTCGAGCTGAACAGGGTCAGAAGGGGGGGGTTTCACTCATGCTGCTTGAGCAGAATCCACTTTTGACTCGCCTTCTCTACCACGTCCTGCCACCACCATCACCACCACCACTACCACCACCTCTGCCAAAACTAGCAACGTCACCGCCCTCCACGACACATTTTTAGTCGCCGAGGCGAGCCCCGGCGCTGGCGGTCGCGTGCACTTGTGAGGGCGAGTCAAGCAGCCGACCAGTGTCGCTAAGTACCTGCTGACGGTCAGCTCGAGGCCTCGAGGACGTCGGGCGAGGTGGCCGAACGATCCCGGATGCCCGCTTCACCACAATGATACGCGACGGACGAGACATGTGCTTGTGCTTCTGCTCCCAGGCGTTGCATTCTATCGTTCGGCGATCAACTGCCAACCTTGAGCTCGTAACCGAGCACGCACACCCAACCAGATACGGATATATATAGCGTACTCGTCCAGTGTTCGGTGCATGGTGTCCGGCGTATGGCACCCGCGTCGACCGGCCTCTCGGCTATCGCGGGTCGCCACTCGACCACACCCGTGCGACCGCAGACAACCCGCTACAGTACCTTAGTTGGTCCATTGCGAATTCATGCAAGGAGCGCAACGTCGGTCCACGTACACCGTCGCGCCGCCACTTGCAAAGTCATGGTGACGACAACAATGCTAATTGAATCGCTATACCCGTGCGACAAAGAAGAGATTCACAATTTTTTTCTCTCCACAGCAGCTGAAGCAGCTTACGTCCTCTTCACCCTGGCCTCTAGCGCCGCTAATCTTTCTGTTTTGCTGCTGAAGCGCGCGCAGCCTTTAAAGAGCTTGCTCGCTCGACAGCATGTCTACAGAGGACTACGTACAGCACCGGCATCGTTTCGGTCATCAGCAGCCAAGCGGCACTCGACAGGGGCATGGCAGGGCTGAATTTGGCGCCGCAACGACCGCTAATAAACGCCGAGCTGTACTCGGCCGCTCCATCGTGGCACCGAAGGCAGGTCCCATGGCGGTCAACAACGGCCCAACGGCGGCGGCGACTGCGGGAAGATGATGAGGCAATGACCGCGACGACGGCGGTGAGCCGTGCGCTGCATGAAAGTTCACCGAGCTGCAGCCGCTGGGCTGGGTGCAGATTTGGCGGCGCCTCCACAGCGTCGAGCGCCCTGCAACCCCACCCTGTTGCTTTGACCAATCACACATGGCAAGCTGCCGCTCCCTAACCCAAACACGAAGGTGGTCAGCCGTCATTCCAAGGCCGTTCGTTACATAGGCCCATTGTCTACGGGCTCTAATTAGAGCCAGCGGCACCGGCGGCGGCACCGGCTGGCTTCACAGGCAGCTTTCCCTGGCCAGAAGCTCCAGGGGCTCGCCAGCATCTATCATGGCCTGGATGCCGTAAAGACGCACGCCGAACCCTTGGCGAGCTGCGACCGAGCAACGTCGATGCGAAGCACCATGCTCTGGCGAAGAGGAACGACACCACGGCCCCTGAAGCGGCGGGAGGAACGGGGAGTATCTGTGGTTGATGGAAGTCAGTCGGGATGTTCCATGAACAAGCTCCAGAGCCGACGAGTGCCTAAGGCGGAAGGCGATACTGGCTTCAGGTGCGCTGCCAAGCTGCCGACCTCACACGGTGGTTCTCAGTAACAAGAGCGATGGATTGAGAAGGGGCACAACCAAATCGAGATCTGACTAACTACTCCGATTGCGACTCTCGCCTCAAGCCACTACCAGTGCAGCTACCGGCCGAGACACGCGCCGATAGACCTGCGCTGCAGACCCACGGTCGACCCATGGGTGGACGATCCGCAAAAGCTAGTGCTTTAAGCCCGGGCTTGCGACGAGATTGCTCGGGTTGGGGCGGGAAGGCAACCCGACCAGACGACGAATTGGCTGCGGGCAGATCTCCCGTCGCATCGAGGCCTGCAAACCTGCGGCGTGGCGAGGCGCACGCCAGCCTCAGGAAAAAACAGCGGTGGGACCCTCTGGACAGGCTGCCAAACTCCGATCATGCATAGCAGAAGCCGAGTGGCAGAGAAGGAGGACTCACAGACGGAAGGTGGGGACGTGAGTGGGCCTCTCGGAAGAATCGACCAGGTGATGGTGGTTGCGCTGGCCTTGGACGCGGTGCGACAACAGCAAACAGCAGCGCGCCTAGTCGAGCTTCGGCTCATCGCGGAGTTGGGATGGCTCGTGGCATTACAAGACGGGGCCAACCTTGGCTCTTTATGGCTGCCTTGCCGTCCGGCTCTGCCCGTCGTGAGCAGGGAGGGGCAGAATCGGTGTACCGCACCCGCACAGCGACGACACTGGGGCAATGCTTTACCACAAATGCAAACACATCGGTATGTGCGAGGGCTGCTCCCAAAGAGGCAACACCAGAGCCTCTTTCACTCGACTTTGGACAATAAGCACGCGGCAGGCACGACGATGCGCAAGTCGGCGGGCGAGTCAAAAGCTGCCTATCGATCATGTGCGTTTGCGGCGGACAACAGTCAAGTCGAGCGGTTACCGACAGCATCGCCCTGCAACCGCGCACAGTATCCATGGCTGTGGGCGGCTGCGTGCAGTCTCCAGCTGCTAATAGAAAGAATGCGTCGCGAACCACCATCAGCGCACAAATCATGCAGGTTCGAGACTTGATCGAAATGTCACCCCCACGGACTTGCAGAGACAGCACCACTACTGCCTGCCTCTTCATAATCTTACAGGATAGTTACGTCGTAACACCGCACGGCCGCTCGTTAGACTACTGTGGTTCTGTCGTGCCAACATGAGGGAAGGATGCAGCGTGGCTGGCCGGAGCTCGAGTTCCGGGCGCGCGGAAGCGGAGAGGAGCACGGACGAGTGGGCAGACGCCACGCACGACGACGCCCACGACAACAACGACAGCTAACGACAGCAACGAAGGCAAAGATAACAATAACGGCTACGAGCCGTGTCAGAGCCGAGGATGGTTTTGCGGTGCAATAGGCGTCGACCTGCTCGAAAAGGTACCAAAGTAACTCTGGGCTGGATATGCCGTAGACGCTTCGTGTCCCCCAACTGTGGGATCTCGGGCTCGGTCCTTAGGATGCCGACGCCGGTGCACAGGCTATCAAACGTACAGGTTGGCCTCCCACGCGGTTGCTTGGCGCAGTCGCCTAAGCGGCCCCAGAGGTAGACCTGACGATGGCCTCGTTGCGCGTCCAGCAAGGCACCTCTGCCGCGCCCTCTACCACGCGATCTCCGGCAGATTGCGCTCAGGGCCCAGTGGCACTGACACCGACACCGCAGCGCTACTCAGGCGGCACATGAGCTTACCACTACCAGCTACTACTGCCGCCCGCCGCCTCTGCAGGCTGCAAGCATGTCCCAGGCTGGAAGTACAACAAGCAAATAAACACACCGAGCGACAACGGCGCTCGGCAACTTTCCAGGCCCTGGCTTACCTAGGCCATGCGGGCACAACGCGCGCTTAACTAAGCGTGGGTCGGCGGGAACCACGATGCAATGCGCTGCGGACCAGAGGAGAGGCTGGAGAGAAGCAGGTGCGCCGCCTAATGCCGACATTAAAGTGGGGGAGGTCGATTGCAACGCAAACTAGATAGTTGGTCAAGGGCCGAGCATATGAAATAGAACAATGAGAAGGAGAGTGTGTGTGAGAAGCGATGGGACCTCTCATCCGGCTGCGCATGCAGTGGTGGTTGCGGGCGACTGTAGCAACTTGACACTGACACGACCTAGCGAGCCATCAATCCCTTGCCCTCCCTGCCCCTCTAGTAGCTAGGCGCCGACGTCAAGCCGCACTGCGAAAGGGGTCCGCTGCAACGCGAGCGGGGGAGCGCAAAGATCTGCCCACGCTCCGTTTGAGGGTTTCCTCCCTTTTTCTTTTGAAGAAAAGATAAATTAAGGTCGGGCAGCTTGCAGAAAGCAAGACAGCCACAGGGTTGCGGGGATCGGCGGGTCACGGTATGTAGGACGCCTTGAACGAGGCAAGGTTAGCAGAAAGATAAGGCGCGAGGCGAGAAGGGAAAACACACCACACACTCCAAGCTGTATGTAGTGAAGCCCAGACACGTGACCGCGCTTGCAACGTGATGCTTTCCCACATGAAGCCAGATTCTTATCAAATTCAACGCTTCGCGATCGCGATCGGCGATGGCCCAACAGGTGATATCGACAGCGAGCACGGACCCCTTTCGCCCCTTTCACCTCGGCGTGTCTTCTCACCCTCGATCGCCGATTGCGCCGGGGAGGGAGACGGAGGGGCGGAGGCTGGTCCGTATCGCGCGCGGCTGCGGCAGGTTTACCTCTCGTCTCCACATCTCGCCCAGGCAACTTTTTCTTTTTGCCCCATTTTACACCGTCCCTGATCCTATGCTGAAAGTGAGGAACCTGGAGCGATTTCGAAACTCGACCCCCAAGAGTGTGTGGAGCGGCGACGTGTTGCGCGGTGGTGTATCGCAGCTTGATGCCTCTTCCCACCCTCAGCTTTTCACTCAGCCCTGGCCCGGGAGAAGGGAAATAAGATAGGTACGAACGTCCACGGACCCATCCCCCTTGTCCCGTTGCACGATTCCAGGATATCCCAAGGGGTGCCCTTGTCTGGCCCGAGGGAACCCTCGGTCCTCGCCGCCTCGTCTCGCAAGGTCGGATGTGAGTTGAGATGGGAGGAATTCCATTTTCCCTTTACAGACACATACCTCCTCCCCCGGCAGAGCGCATGCTGCGGGCGAGCGCCGGGACGCCGTCTTCCCAGTCCAGCGTGGACGAGGGTTTCCCTTTCGTCCCCTCCCAACAAGGAAAAAAAAAAACCCTTCTTTAAAACAAGCGCAAAAAGCATGGCACGTCCCCCTCCCCCCTTTGCCCCGGGGAACAAAGCGGGGGTAGGGAGGGAGGGGTTCAATCCACTCTAGAAACCCACCAACCCCATCCTCCATCCGCTCGCCACCCAACCACGCCTCCATCATGCCTGGGTCGACGCAACCGTTGTCTCCTTAGCCGTCTCGTGCTGCCCCCCCGCCGTCGAGCCGGGCGGTGCCATACTGGGGTCAATCTTCCTCGTCTTGTCCATAAACTGCCGCACCATATCGTCCGTCACCTTGGCCTTGCGCTATCATCCCACACACAAAGAAAGAGACAAAGATGAATCAGAACCGCTCCCTTAAAAAGAAAACGAGCAAGGCAGAGGGGTTAAGGCAGAAAGCAGAAAAAACGCACCTCTTGGAACCCGCCCACTACTTTTTGCAGAACCGTGATGCAGCGCTTCTTGAGCTCGCCCGTCAGTAGGGCGCCCGAGCGGTAGTCCTGGGGTGTGGCCGCGATCAAGGGAGACGAAAAAAGGATAGAGGCAGTGTACAGGATGTCAGTGTCGGTGGCGGCGACTAAACACGCGCGCGGTGAAACTACTGCCCGAAACCCCCCTTTCTCTCCCTCCCTCTTTCTCTCTCTCTCTCTCTTTCTCTCTCTCCCTCTCTCTCTCTCGCGCGTGTTCTCTAGCCCCTCTGGCTCCCCTGCTCGGTCCCCCTTGCTTTCCTTTGCTTCGCTGAGCAAAAACACGACAAGCGAGCGAGGACGGGCGGAAAGGTGCCAGCGGCGCGAACACGAGGCAAGGCAAGGCGAGGCGAGGCGAGGCGTAGGAAGGGTAAAAGGGGACAAGGGCACAAGAAACGCAGTGAAGGACCAAAAAACGCACCCGGTCAATCTGCGCAAGCTCCTCATCGTCATCGAGGAAGAAGGTGAGGTACTGGAAGCTGACATCGACGTCCGGGTTACCGCCCAACCTCCTCTGCTCCTCGGCCGTCTCCTGCCCACCGCTAAACGCGTGACGGTTGATCTTGTTCTTGATCTGGTTGGGCGTATCGTGCATGTAGATGCTGCTGTTTTCGTTGGATGCCGACATCTTGGTCTGGCTTCCCTGGAGCGCCGGGAAGAACTTGGAGTGAATCAGGGACGGCTTGGGGTACTTGAGCCTCGCCGCCACGTCGCGCGTCTGGCGGAAGTAGGGATCCTGGTCGATAGCGCACGGGATCAGCGCGGGCACGTCGTGCCTCTCGCCAAAGATCTGCGGGAACGAGTTGGAGAACGACGGCGCGGCCTGGATCGAGACAAAGTGGACCTTGCCCACGCTATCGCTGTCGTTGAAGCCAAACGTGCCCTTGGACTGGTTGATGGTGATGAGGCGCGAGATGCGCACCACGTTGGCGTAAAACGCTCCGCCAACGTAGTCGAGGTTGGAAAAGATAAACGTCTTTTCCAGCTTGAAGCCGCAGGCGATAATGTCGCGCGCATTCTTGAAGGAAAACTCCTTGACCTGCTCCAGCTTGAGCGCGGGCTTAAAGAGGAACTTTTCGTCGTCCGTCAGCTGGATCACGAGCGGGCAGTCAAAGACGTCCTGCAACCACTTTGTAAAGAGGAAGGGGATCAGGTGGCCGAGGTGCATCGAGTCGGAGCTGGGACCGCGGCCAGTGTAGAGGTAGAAGGGCTTGCCCTGCTCGTAGCGCGTGAGGATGGCGTCGAGCTCGCTAGCGATCGGGCAAGGGAAGGAGGAGGAGGACAAGGAAGAGGAGCCATAGGAGGGACCAAAGCCAAGACGCAAAAGCAACCATCAAGCCAGTCAGAAGGAAGACACAGGCGACAAAACGCGCCAAGTTTGCGTTCGTCACCCACCGATGGCTGAAAAACGAACCACGTCGGAGGAGCGGGTGGGGCTTCCAGCCGGTGAGCTTTTCAAAGCGTTCGAGGAGGGCGGGGTCGATGTGCTTGGTACCAAACTCGTTGACGAGCTTGTCGTAGTCGATGGCGACCTGCTGTCCGTTGATGGTGGCACCCTCGACGTCCCAGGGGGTGACCTTTTGCTCGGTGGCGGCGGCGACGGAGGCGTCGAGCGAGGCGTGGGCCAGGTTTTGGGCAAGGGCGTGCGTCATGTTGGAGGGCGAGGGGAGGGGAGAGGCTGGGGTGTTTGGAGAAGGAAGAGGGAGCGGTGGAGCAAGGGACCAAGGAGGGTGTGAGGGAGGGCAGCGTGCTGAGTGCGGGGTAAAGCGCGCCGAGGCGGTTTGCGTGCGATTGGCGTTTGGCGATTGGCGATTGGCGTTTTGGTATTCGTGTTGCTTCACCCAACGCACGCTGGCGAATCGTAGATAGTCGCACCCTCACACCTGATTCTAATCGCGACGGCGTCGACATTACAACTGAAAGGGCTCGCATTGCGCTGATTCGTATTGCCAACACATTCGCAGCTCACCTCGCGCCAAGAAAAACAAAATCCAATCTCAGCTGTGAGGTGTGAGGTGTGAGGTGTGAGGTGTGAGGCAAAAAAAGTAATGAGCCTCCCTTGCGGCGGCTGCATGGGCCAACTGCGGTCCACGTGATGGCGCTCCCATCGGGCTGTCTCCACTCCCGATGCATATCCATCCATATGTGCTGGTCTGAATCGGGAGACGACGTCCTCCAAACGCTCGAGCCTCGCATTCCACCACCGTTGCTCCACCATTGCCCCACCGTTGCCCCACCTACTCTCTCTTCTTGCCCTCCACCTTCCCTCCTCCTGCCCTCCTCCTGCCCTCCTCCTGCCCTCCTCCTGCCCTCCTCACCACGCCCAACCCACCCCTCCACCATGGTAAGCTCCCCCACCCTCGCCACCCTCGCCACCCTCGCCACTCTCGCCTCCGAGACTCACCTAACCCCCGCTCCTCCTCTCTGCGCAACCCGGGACTACACCTACACAGCTCATCTTTTCAGCATTCAAGACGCTAACGGGCCAACAGGTGACGATTGAGCTCAAAAACGACCTCGCCATCCAGGGGACCCTCAAGAGTGTCGACCAGTGCGTCCCCTTCCCTTCCAGCCTCCTTTCCTCTCTCTGCGGCTTTCCATCCGTTCCTTGCTGTCTCCTGGTTGGTTGGTTTGCTCGAGCCTCACCCCTCACTCCTCCCTCCCCCTTCGTCCACCGCCGACCCAGGTTCCTCAACTTCAAAGTCGACAACATCCGTGTGCTCGACGAGGCACGGTATCCTCACATGGTAACGTTCCCCCTTTCTCTCCTCTCTCCCTGCCTCCATTCCCTCCATCTCGTTCCAACCTCACTGACCCCCCCCCTTTTTTTTCTTTACCGACTGCACACCATCACCCACTACTACTAACAGGCGGCAGTCAAGTCCGCCTTCATCCGCGGCTCGGTGGTGCGCTACGTCCACATCCCCGCTTCTGCCGTCGATACCCAGTTGCTCGAGGACGCTACGCGCCGAGGTACGTTTCTTTCCCTCTCTTACCTTCCCAATCTTCGCAACCTTTTGGTGGAAACTCAACCCCTCCTCCCTTCTCTCCGCACGTTCTTCGCTCGATATTAGAGGCAGCTACACAGGGCAAACGATGATCCCTTTGACCATCTCCCACTCGTTCATATTAACAGCACCTCCTCCTCGCCCCGTCACACCCGCCTCCGTGCCGGACT
>JALNIF010003006.1:0-14020 GCA_026284005.1 Thecaphora frezii | reverse complement strand
CAAGGACAAGCCCTTGCGCAACAGCCGCATCTGGCGTCGGCCACCCCGCTGCCGCAGATCCACTCGATCCCAGCAAAAGAGCACGTCGTCAACCTGACACGCTCGGCTCCGGGTCGCTCGATCGGCAGCCTGATGCCACCGGATGTCGAGGCGACGCACCGCCGCAGCTTCATCCCATCCATCTACGAATCTGATGCGGGCATCGATAGCCAGGACACGATGTTTGCACGCGACGTCGACCAGACACCGCTGGCCGACTCGCAGCGCCAGCTGGGCCACCGCGCCAACGATTCGACCTCGACGCTCGACTCCAACGGCGCCAGGGTCTACGTCTACCCGCCTAGCCCCTCTGGATCCGAGGCGTCTCGAGGCAGCGGCGGCTATGATGGCGGCGGTGGCGGCCGAAGCGGACAGGCTGACATCCCACTGGGCAGCAGGGCGGTGGTTGAGACGATGCAAGCAGGGATGCCGCAGCACAATCCGGCGGACCACAGCCGCGGCCATACGATGCACCAGGCCGAGGCTAAACCCCGTGGCCCGGTGGCACCCTCAAACATCCTCTCCCAGCCACCCGATTCGCCGATCCTGGCGCGATCCGGCCGTCGCCCCAGGACCTCGGGCCACCCTGCCGGCCGTCCGCCACCACCGACGCCCGACGCACCGTCGATGCAGCTGAGCTTCAGCTCCGACGGCTATGCTGACCCGAACCAGTCCGGCCCTGGCGCCATGGCTCGACCCGTGCTGGGCCGAGCCCGGACCGAGGCCATCGCAGCCGCCAACGGCCGCGCCAGCATCGTGTCGGACCTCGATGTCGAGACGTTGAGGCTCGACGCTAGCACCCGCCGAGATAGTACCAGCACCATCAACAGCATCATGACGAGCCGCATGTCGGTCGGCACGGTGCGCTATGAAGACATTGGCCTGCCCGCGGCCACGGCTCCGGCCAGCAGCGACACGGACGCGCCGAGCAAGGCGGCCTGGGACCCGACGGCGCGGCTGCAACCGGGTAACCTACCCAGCCCACGTCGATCCTTTTCCTCGCCGACCGAGGGCGCCTTCGACCATCCGTTGCTGAACCCGACGCGCAACAACTCGTACCCGGTCCCCGGAAGCGCCGACGCTGGCGCGCACTCTGCGCATCCAGTCATGCGGACGCAGCCGTCGCACGCCAGTCTCGATACACGCCCCGGCGCCCGACCCGGCACGGCTGCGTCTATGGCAGCGCCTGGAACGCCGCGGGCCTCTGCTCCGCCGCTGCGGCAGGCCAAGTCGTTGGCAGCGCTCACCACAGCGTCCAGCAACGGCGGCAGCAACGCGTCGGGCTCGCAGCTGGCGCCCTCGAGCCTGGCTGGGTCTGCGATGATGAAGCCGTCGCTGTCGGCGCATTCGGACTCGTCGGCGATGACGAGCAGCGTGCGCAGCACCAAGTCGCATGGCACCGATACGCGCACGGGTCCATCGACGGCCGAGGACTTTTTGTCACAAGGTATCACATACCACGAGCAGGGCGACCTGTCGCGTTCCGCCTTTTACTTTGAACGCAGCGCACGCGTCGACGGTGGATGCGTGGTGGGCATGTGTATGTTTGGCATGGCGCTGCGCGAGGGCTGGGGAGCGCGCAAGGACCCACGCAAGGGCTTCGAGTGGATCCAGAGGGCGGCGGCCAAGGCGGGCGAGATGATGCAGGGCGGCGGCATCAAGAGCGAGAGCGAGATCAAGGCGATCAAGGTGCGTACAGTTCTGGCGGTCCCCCCCCCCCCAATCATCCTGGATCAGAGACAGAGAGAGGGCAGAGAGAAGGAGAGAGAAACGGGCAAAGAGCCCGTCCCACTGACATATTGATCTGTTCGCGTCCTTCTACTCTTCTTGTCTGCCCGCACGGACGCATCGGCGCTTGCTGCTGCAGTCGGAGCTGAAGCTGTCGGTCTACGAGCTGGGCAAGTGCTTCTGTTATGGTTGGGGTGTCAAGATGGATAAGGCCATGGCGCTCGAGTACTTTGAGCTAGCGGCCAAGCTGGGCGACGCCGACGCGCAGGCCGAGGCGGGTGCGCTATACGCGTCGGGTAAAGGTTGCAAAAAGGACCTCAAAAAGGCGGCCATGTACTACCGCATGGCCGAAGCGGGAGGCTACGATACCGTCGGTCTTAGCTGGATCCACAAGGACAAGTACAAGTAGAAGGCGACCCGTTTAGATAGGTAGATAGATGGAGAGATGAGCGGGGTGTAGAGCGCGCGGTGCGACGGGTAATCATCTAGAAGCCGACCCGCTCCGGTCCCGGTCCCGGCACGGGTACGGTAGATGGCGATGCGAGGTTTAGAGAGCCGAGCGAGCGAACGAGCGGCTCCGTCGTTGTTGACAGTGGGAGAGAGCCGTTTCAGGTGGAAAACATCGACCAGTTTTTTTCAAGAGACGACCAGGGACGATGGGGCGAAAGAAGTTTTCCAGATACACCTAGACCTTGTGCGCTCGTACGTCCCCTATCCTTATCCCTTGCGGTGTAAAAGACGAGACGAGACGAGAAATCAGGGTGTGCACAAGTGTGTTGTAGTTGGGATGCAAAGAAACCATGGGGGCAGATTGGGTGGGGTGCTAATATACAAGAGAGGAAGAACAAGACTTGGGCAGGCGGGTGGATAAGGGAAGGGATGAGGGAATGGATGAGGAGGCAAAGAGTCGAAGAAGGGCGGGACGGAGCACCCTGGTTTGCTGTATCCGACCGCGCTCTTGTTTGAGAGTTTGATCGGCGGGTGATAGGGGAGTGTGGAGAAGAGAAGGGGGACCGTTGTGGCGTGACGAGCGAGCAACTCCCCCGACCCCGTACCCTTCCCTCCCCTCCTTCCCCCCAGGAAGGAGGAAGAAAACGAAAAAGAGGACGAGGGGGGTTTCACTTCTTCTTGCGATCGTTCCAAACTTGACCTGGCCCGACGGCGGGTGCAGGTTGGGGCGGATCGCGAAACAGATGGTTGCAGCGCGTGCAGACGTAGAATAGGATCATTCCTGTACATCGTCGAGGGAGGGGAGGGGAAAACAAAAAGATGGGGATCGAAGAGAGAGAGACAGGGGAGTAAGGGTCAGATTGGATCCGGGCTCGTTTGAAAGAGCAAGAAACAGGGGGTGGTGTAGGAGACGTACGGTTCAAGATTCGTTTGGATTGGTCTTGGAATACCACGGCTCTGCGTTTTGTTTTGTACCGAGTGAGGAGGGAGGTGGTGGGGGTGTTAGGGTGGCGTTGAATGGCGAAAAGAAATGAGGGAGAGGGAACGCACTCGGAATGACCGCATTCGGGACATGACAGATCTTGTGTCCTCGCGAGCGTCGGGTCTTTCATGAGGTTATCGATGACGCCCGGTTGTTCCTACCCAGTTGGTATGGACGACATCAGAGAGAGAGTGGGTTCACGGTGACGATTCGTTAGTCCTTCCATCGCCGTTCCCCGGGATGGGGGAGTGGGAGAAGGAGGACAAACCTTTGTGATGCTCATTAGATCGTTGCGAAAGACGAGCGAGTGGCGTGCCTCTTCCGAGTAGTTGCAGTTGCGGCAGGCGTAGAGGAGGACGTGGTTGGTACGGTCCACCTCGGGGTAGAGGAGGTTGTTGCTGCGTTGCAAAAGGGGGTTACGGGGGGCAGGGGGGAGGTGAGGAAGTTAGGAGGGGAGGGATGCTTTGAGGCGAGAGATTGGGGAGTAAAACGTACCACTCGGCACAGAAGTTGAGAGAGGCCATGGTGCGCGCTGGCTGGTTGCGGAGGGCGATGAGGGCGGGCGGGGAGGAGCAAGGGTGAGGAGCTAGAGTGAGGGGCGGGTAAAGGTGGACGGGGAGATGCGTGCTATATGGCGGTGGGAGCGTATGAGAGCCGAGGGTGCAAGGGTGATGATGACAAGGGACAATCGAGGTGGAGCCTGTTGGACCACCCGGCCGACAGTGTCGAGTCCAAGCAGTGGTCGCGACGTGTATATACGGCCGAGAGTAGCTTCCGGTTCCCGAGGGTCGGCCGCAGATGGCGACAACATCCTGTGCTGGCACGACGATGACACCATTGTTCCACATACATGTACCGTATTTGATTCCATGTGAGTATGCCTATGTAATGTACATCCACCTTGATCTACAGTGTGAATGCCCGAATGGCGGTGCCAAAAGTGGACATGGCTGCTCTCCACCCACCCATTACGTTTCTTATTTAAATTAAAACACACGCAACGCAGCAAAGCCAACGCGGGGACGACGCTCGGTTCCGAAAGGGTGGAATCCGGCCAAACCGACGTGGGCGTGGCGTGAACTTATGCCGACCAAGTGGCCGAAGGTTAGAAGGCTGCGTTGAAGAAAAAGGTAAAACAGAAAAAGAAGAATCACGAATAAAAAGAAACCAAAAAGACTCGACGCGCGTCGACAATGAGGGCACGCATACGGCCGTAACGCATGATTCGTCCAAGGGATCAACCAGCACAATCATAATGCACAGGCAGGCGTTTCAACCATAATACTCACGCAGGCCTTTGAATCACGCCGCACGCGCCATGGCGGGGAGGGCTACGGATGCTCGTGCGGGTTGGCATCACGCGCATCGTAGATGTCGTAGCAGGCAAAGCCGCCAGCTGGCAAGGGTTGAGGCGATGGGCATGGCGTGCGCTTTGCTGCGTTCGATCAAGGCTTCGGCTTTCAAGGCGGCAAGCAAATCTTTTGCAACTGCGGCCGCCCATAGCTTGCGCCTGGTGCGTTTTGTTGCTGCAGAACCATTTGATCACTGCTACCACCACTACTACCACCACTACTACCACCACCCCCCACCCTCTCCGCCTGTTTTACCCCACCACCATCTCTTGCTCGACACCTTGCTCGCCTGCTCGCCATCTGCCCGGCTCTGCTCTGCCTTGCCATCCAAGTATACCCCTCGAGTGAATCTTAATTCGCAGGAAAAAGCAAAGGGCGGAAAAAGAAAAAAAGAAAAAGCAGCCAAACCCACAGAGATCCTCGGCTCGCCTAACTCAACCAAGCATCGCCGCGTCAAGTCCGAATCAGCCGACAATCCAAAAGTCCAACGCAAAGCAGCCCCTCCGCCCGTCGGCCTCCACGCAGCAGCCTAACTGCGTCCACACACACTCATACGCACTCATACGCACGCCCACACAGATTGCACCGTTCCTCTCTCTCTCTCTCTCTCTCTCTCTCTCTCTCTCTCCTCTCTCTCTATCTCTCCTCTCTCTCTCTCTCTCTCTCGCGCGCGCTCTCTCGCTCTCTCTCCCTGTTAGTATATTCCCCCTCCCCCCTCGGCCCTACACTGGCACCTCCTCTACCCTTTCACACCCACGCACCCACGCACCCACGCACATCTATTCTTCCTCTCATCCTCCCCCACACTGCCTAACCACTTGCCCAACCCAACCTTCACCAAGTGACAAGAACAAAAGTCGGCTTACCATGCTCTCCCGTCCCTTCACCGCCCTCCGCACCACCCTCTTCCCACGCACCTCGCTTGCCGCCTCGCGTCTCGCACCGCCATGCACCAGCAGCCCCCACCTCCGCACCATGGCCACCAGCGTCACCCTCGACCCCATGACCGGCGAGGTCACCGGCCTCGCCAAGCTCGACGCCTCGGCCGTCGTCATTGAGCGCACCAACGCTCCTCGCTCCCCGCCCCCCAGCCAATCCCTCGTGTTTGGCGCCACCTTTTCCGACCACATGGTCACCGTCCCCTGGAACAGCGCCAACGGATGGGCCGCCCCCAAGATCCACCCCTACGCCCCCTTCCAGCTCGACCCCTCGGCCGTCATCTTCCACTACGCCCCCAGCCTGTTTGAGGGCATGAAGGCCTACAAGGACGTCAACGGCAGGGTCAGGCTCTTCCGTCCCGACATGAACATGAAGAGGATGAACTCGAGCGCCGCCCGCATCGCCCTCCCCGTGAGTAGAGGAGAGCGTGCCGGCGTGTCTGGCTACCGGGACGTGCTTCTGACCTTCCCCCTTGTTTCCTTGGAACCCCGCCCTCATCCTTGCTCCCCCCCCCCCCTCGCACCCCAGACCTTTGACGGTGAGGAGCTCATCGCGCTCATCAAGAAGCTCGTGGCGCTCGACAAGGCGTGGATCCCGTCCGAGCCCGGCCACTCGCTCTACATCCGCCCCGCCATGATCGGCACTGAGGCGGCGCTCGGCGTCCACCCGACCAAGGACGCGCTCCTGTTTGTCATCACCTCGCCCGTCGGACCTTACTACAAGACCGGCTTCAAGCCCGTGGCGCTCGAGGCCGACCCGTCCAAGGTGCGCGCCTGGCCCGGCGGCACGGGCCACTTCAAGCTCGGCGGCAACTACGCGCCGGGCATCCTGCCCCAGCTCGAGGCGGCCAAGCGCGGCTACCAGCAGAACCTGTGGCTGTTTGGAGAGGAGGAGTTGCTGACCGAGGTGGGAACCATGAACCTCATGGTCGTCAAGAAGATGCAGGATGGCGGTGAGTTTTGGCTTTTATATCATTTGTCGTCTTTTCCCTTGTGTCTAGAGCCCGAGCTGCTGTCGAAGCGGCGCAGCGTTGAGGGCCAAGTCGAACACGATGGCTAAACTGTGCATCCTGTACCCATTCATCCTCTCTCTCTCTCTCTCTGTGTGTGTGTGTTCTCGTGCAACCCGGCCATTGGGCTGCGCTTGTGCTCCGAACGCACTCCAGGCGTCGAGCTCATCACGCCTCCGCTCAACGGCATGATCCTTCCCGGCGTGACGCGCGACTCGATCCTTGCCATCGCGCGCGACCACGTCTCGGGCAAGCACAAGCTCGACACGCTCCCCTCGAACCTGGTGGTATCGGAGCGCGAGATTTCCATGAAGGAAGTCATCGCCGCCTCCGAGGACGGTACGCTGCTCGAGATCTTTGGCGCGGGTACCGCCGCCATCGTGTCGCCCGTCGACCGGATCGGATACAAGGGTAGGGACATCCACGTCCCCGTCACCGAGGGCGGTAGCGGGCCCATTGCGAAGGCGATGCTCGAGAGGATGTCGGATATCCAGCTCGGTAGGGTCGAGCACGAGTGGAGCGTGCTTGTTGATGATCTGTAGAATAGAGCAGAGGAAAAGCGAAAGTTTAAAATGTTAGATGGTGTAAAGTACGATATGGGCTGGATGGTCAATGGGTGGCGGGAGGGGTGAAGTTGCTTTGCAAGGATGATGTGTACCGAGATCGCGCAGTCTAGCACACGCACAACGACGAGAAAATGCCGTACGAAACTGCTCTGCCTGTGCAGAAGAGCAGCAGCGTACCGAATAGATGGAGAGACGGAGTACACAGCCTTGCATTCGCTTCTAACCCTGCCCAAGAGGCAAAGACGGTGAAAAAAGGGAACAAAAGGAAGAGCAAGTAAAATGGGCTACGAAGTGTCCATCCTCTCTTCGCCCGCTGAGGTGGGGACAGGTGCCGTCTTGCCAACCTCGAGCACGTCTAAGGTTTGCCGCCGGGGTGAAGAAGGGGGGGAAGAAGGACGAGAAAGAGGGGAAAATAGGTAAAAAAGGGTTCACAAAGGGAAAAAAAGGAAAAGAAACGAACAGCGCATCGTCAGTTATCACGCCGATACACGACTTATTACCTTGCCCAAACCCACGATCCCAAAAAGAAAAAAGGGGGGGCAACCATGCCATCTCAACTCACCTTCCTTCTGAATCATACTATAAATCGCCTCCTTGGTAAACGCGGTCGTACCCTTCTTGAACCCATACCTCTGTTCCTTCTGTACCCTCTCGTTGGGGGTTTGGTAATTGCGGAGGTACTCTGTCTTATCCTTTGTGATGATGCAGACATCGACGTTGGAGCCGGATCCCAGGTCGTTAAAGATACCGGACGAGATGGCAGCGGCCACGAGGTCGATGGCGTCTTGGCGCTCCATGTTCTTGACCCAGCCCGTCTCAAAGACCGCCATAGCCGCCAACGAGCCCGAGCCCATGGTGACGTAGGGAAGCTTGTCGGTCGAACCGTGCGGGGCGACGGTGAAGAGCTGAGGACCGGTGACGTCGTATCCGCCCAGGACGAGGGCGGCACCGATGTGGCCTTGGTACCTGTGGGCCGTGGGAAATGTAGAGAGACAAACAAGTCGTCGGGAAAAAAAGGTTTGTTGATCGTGAGCGTGCTTTCGGGAGATGAAAGGACAAGGGCGAGATCCTTGCGCTGTATCTTGGCTGGGGGCCGAGGGACTGCGGGGGGGACGGGTCCTCTGCAACATACTGGAAGAGCCTCTGCTTCAACATCGTCATAGCCGTCACGACCCTCGGTTTTCTACCCGTGTTGAGCTGGTGCAGCTGCATATTGCTCGAGATGAGCGCCGTGACAAACTCGGTATCGGCCGCCGTACCCGCACCGCAGCACCGGATGTTGTCGGCAATGTAGTGGATCTTTTCGCAATTCTTGTCGGCCACGATGGGACCCTCGGTGGCGCGGGTATCGGCGCCGAGCACCACGCCGTCTTTGTAGATGCAGCCGACGATGGTGGTTCCCGTCGAGGTGGCGGTGAAACCACCGAGACCGGAGGAGGAGAGGTGGAGGTTGCGAGAGTAGGAGGAAAAGTCGAAGCCCGAGGCTGAAGGGGTGGCGAGGCGTGATGTCATGGTGGAAGAGGGCGAGGAGGTAGGAAGAGCGAGGTGCGAGGCGGTGGGGGTGGTGGCGGGTGGAAAGAAGGAGGAGTGGCCGAGCGTGAGTGTGCGCGCGCGCGTGTGGGTGGGAGGATGCGTGCGTATATGTGGGTGTGGAAGGGGAGGAGAGAGAGGGAGGGCGAAGGCGAAGGCGAAGTCGTGGCGCGAGGTGGCGAGGAGAGGTGGCGTTGGAAATTATGAATATGAATGTGATTAAGAATCACACGTAAGATGTCAGGGTTGCAAGGCCTACTGAGCTTAGCACTCTTAACTCATACTCATACTGATAACTCATACTCGAATGGCCAAAGCGGCCCACCTAAGGCCAACTCGGGCTGCGTCTGCCAAGTGGAGCAAACGCGGTCCACGCAAGTGTGCGGTGATCGACCTTTGCCTCTCTTGACTGGCGCTGACTCTGGCGCCGACTCTGGCTCTGGCGCTTTTGCTTTCGCACGGAAGCGCGTTTGCAGCTCTCCACTCGAGACTGCAACGCCTACACACATACATGCAATCATCTTATCTTGATCATAATCCCAATGCACCCGCAGCGATGTATATGAGTTGAATGTCGCTTTGACACGCTCTGGCCACCCCCATTCACGCGCTCTGGCCACCCTCGCCAACCACCAGGGCCGCGTCAACCGCCCACAACTCGACCTCCTCGTCGCCTTTCCACCACACCCCCGCACCTTGCCGCGCCTCACCCCTCCTCCTCCTCCTCCTCCGCGTTCCAACCATGTCTTTCTCTCCGTCGGACACCCACCGCTTCCTCTACCCGCTACCCGCCCACGGCGATGGCGATGGCCGTGCGCTCGAGACGGCCGGCCACACGCTCCTCCTCCCCGTCGTCAGTGTCGGTTCGGCACCGCAGCTCGCCGTCGACCTGCTCCTCCGCTCCCCCTTGCTCTCGCTTCAAAAAATAGCCAGGCTGGACCACTCCGACTGCATCCCGTTTGCCGCGCCTCCGGAGCACGCTGGCCGAGGCGACATTACTACGCCGTTGGAAGGTATGTCGGCTTTCTTTGCACCTGTCATCTCGGCATTTCCCGCCCCGCCCCGTACGGCTGTATAGAAGGATGTCTGACACGATGAACCACCACCGCAGTGTTTCAAAACGCAAGCCTCAAGCTCACCGTCGTGCAGCAGCGGAGTCCCGTGTTCAAGGTGAGAACCAACCGTCGCTTTCCCCCCCGTGACTCATCGCCGAAAGGTTGTAACGACGCGAGCGCTGACAGTATCGACAGCACGCTGCGGCGCACCGACAGTCGCAAGAGAGCCAATTCGCAAAGCGCCTCGTAACCTGGATCCGTTCGGCGCGCTTCGAGCGCGTCATCATCCTCTCGAGGTACGTCGTACTCCTCCCCCACCTCTCGCTCACTCCGACCGCACCCTCCTCCTCCATCTCGGCTTACTAACCCTCCCGCCCTGATCCGCTTCGGCATCTCTGACACGGACAGCATCGACGCCGCCGCACGAACCGACCAAGAACTCTCGTACGTCTTTTTCCCTCTCCCTCTCCTTTTCCCTCTCCTCCCTTCCCCGGCCATCCCTCGACCCCCACTAACTAGCCCTTACCCTCTTACACCCTGGTGGGGGTCTTTAGAACGCCACTCCTCACCCTCCTCCCCACCGCCCCACGCAGCGCCACATTCCAAGCCCTCTCCACATCCTACCCTGAATTTCAGATCCGGCCTCCTCCCTCGCACCTCCCCGCCCCTTCACCACAAGCGGCTGGGAGCATCCCCATCATCCCAGGCGGCGGGATGACGCGCAAGATCCTCTCGACCTTCCAAACCTTATCCACCGAAAAGGAACAGCAGGGGGAGCAGGAGGTGGCGGCGCTCCTCCTCTTCTGCGCAGAAGGAGATAACCGTCCCGACGCACACTTTTTCGTGCATAAACTGGCCCACGCTCTTGGGATCGGTGGGCCAGGACGCTCAGCGCGGCCTTCGCTCCTGCCTCTCGGAGGTCGAGAGTGCTACCGGCCTCAAGGTCGGTGATGTCCTCGCCAAGGCTCAAGAAAACAAGGAGCACGTCAAGGCCCAACTCAAGGATCAGGTGCGCGCCGTCTAGACAGATACTTGGTGCACGGGCGAGCTCGACGGTGACATTGGACAGTGGTATAGCATGCAGAATGCAGAGGTACAAGGAAGCCGAGGCAGGTGCGAATACAAGCTCGGGCACGGTTGGGGTGCGCTTGCAGTGCGAAGTCTGTGCGAGCAAAAATGAGGACGGCTGAAATGACGTCGGTGCAAACTTGGGGGCGAAGAAAAAAAAGGGGGCGGGAGGCGGCTTTTGCCAATGGGCCCAGCAGTGGAGAAACGAAGCGGGGGCCGAGTACGATGGCGGTGCCGTCGGACACACGACGCCGGAGTCTCATGTGCCTTTCTTGAGAGAGTCACTCGAGGATGGGCTCTTAAAACAGGCCCGCGACTGCTTCCTCAGTCTTTTGCAGCCTCTGCCTGGTCTGTTCGAGCTCCCTCTCGAGCGCTTGGATGTGCAGCTGCTGCTCCTTGGTCTGCTGGTTGAGGAGGTCGTTTTCGTGCCGCGTCTGATGGAGAACCTCTTGGTCCGCCACCGCCTTGGCCGCCTCGAGGCGCGCGCGGATGCGCGTGGCGCGCGTCTGGGCATTGGTGCTGGGATCGTGCAAGCTCTCTATGGCGCAGAGCGGTGGACCGCTGCAGCTGTAGTGGTTTCTAGAAGGTCAAGAAAAAGATTGGGGAGCAAGAAACCGCGATGCAAGATGGAGGAGGTCGCGGATCAGCACACCGTCCAAGAGGGAGAAAACGCGCAAGGAGCGAAGCAACCCGACGTACTCGTTGGAGGTGGCGGCGTGCGACGGCAACCAGACGGAGCCGTTGACGAACTCGGACAGGTCAGACAAGAGGTAGGAGAGGGTGCGCTCTTCCGCTTCGGGCTTGTCTGTCTCGCAGTGCAGCATCGCAAGGCCAGGAGAGATGGCACGGTCAGATGTGCAGCTTGCTCCCCTGCAAAGGTTTCTGCCAACAGCGATCGGGCCGACTCACCAGACTCAGAAGCGACCATGGTATTGATGCGGACGTGCGGGCCTTCGTTGCGCACGGCCAGTTGCTTGGCCAGCCCAAGCATGGCCTGCTTGTACATCTCGCCGTACAACGACGTTTCGGTGCGCGGCTCAAAGGCGATGTTGACGATCGAGGCGCCGTAGAGGTTCGACGCTGTGGTGGTGCGCGTCTCGTCGGCCATCAGCGTCTCCATCTCGCTCTCGCGCATCCGCGACAGGTTTCGCAGCATCTCGATCTGCGCTTGCAGCACCTTGGGAAAGTCGAGCAGCAGTGCCTGAAACGTCACGTCGCCGTCACCTTCAGCGTCGATGTCTTTGCCGTAGCCGTCCGATTGTCCGTCGAGATTGGGTCGGTAGGCGTTGACGATGCAGTCGATGCCGTCAAAGGCCGTCGCGCAGGCCGTCAGCGCGCTCTGCAAGCTCTCCAGGCTTCCCAACTGCACCGCGAGGGGCAGCGTCTGCGCCTCGTGATTGTGGTCCGCTACCGAGCGGAGCACGCCCTCAGCCTGCTCCTTGTCGGGGCAGGCCACCGCAATCGCCGCAACGCCCCTTTGCAGCACCCTCGTCGTCACCCTCGAGAGGTACTCTGCATCGCTTCCAAGAAGCAACACGATCTTGTGCTCGAGCAGCGGAAGCTTGGAGACGGAATCGGGCACCCCCTCCATACGCGATTGCGTCATCTTGACCCGATGCGCGGGACACGTCTAAGCGACCATTGCATCCTGTCGCGGAGCATCTAGAGCCTTCTTGCCGCGCGAATGTGCGAGCAGGGGCGAGAGGAGCGCCAGCTTGGACATCTGCCGTACCATGGGGGAGGGATCGTTGAAGAGCGTCGTCGCTGGTCGCGAAGAGCCTGGCGTCTGCGGCATGTGGAAGAGCACCTCAAACTCCATGCTGCCGTCCTTGTTGCTGCGCGTCGAGATCCGTCGAGTGATGCCATCGCCATCGGGCGACGTCGAGCTGAGAGGTGGGGTCGTCGGGGGTTCCCTGCCGTCAGCATCCTGGATCTCAAACGACGGCATCGAGGAGAACGAGGTGCTACCGATGGGTTGCAAGGAAGATTGCGAACCTGACGGTGGTAGCGCGACCTCTGCAGCGACGTTGTCGTCGTCATCGGTCAGGCTGATGTCTCCCAGCACCTCGACTGCGCCCGCTTCGCTCTGATCCGATCCCTCATCCTTAGACGCGACGGCAGAGGCCAGCAGAAGCTCTAAGTGCGTCGAGAGCGACCTCTCCTCCGACAAGAGCCTCCGCACCCTCGCCAACTGCTGCTGGTCATTGGCCTTGGATTGCTTTGCCTCTTCCTCCCATAGTGCACGCTCCCTAGCCAGCTGCTCGGCGCTGGCTTGCTGCAGCATCTTGAGGTCCTCTTCTCGAAGCACGATCTGCTCCGAGAGCGTACCCAGCTGGGTGCGGAGCTGCTTGTTCTCGTCCTCCAGATCCTCGACCGTGTCTTGCGTCACCTCGAGCCGCGATCGCAACGCCTGCGCCTCTGCCAGCTGTTCCCTCCACCCTTCTTCAAGCTTGAGGCCGACCTCGCGCAGCTTGTCGATGCTGCTGTCGGTGCGCAGAACGTGCTTCGCCTCTGCGCATCTGATGATGAGCTCCGCCAGCCTGTTCTCGTCCACCTCGCGGCGAGGCAGCCTCACCCTCAGCTCGTCGTCGGCGGCGTCAGCCTCCGCTTGACCAACCTTGGCTCTGTTGCTCTTGAAGCCAGAAGCGAGGCCGCTGAGCTGTTGTGAAAATTTAGCAAATGTCGGCTGCCGCGATAACGACGGCTTTTGCGTAGTCAGCGTAGTATTTTGCGCCACGACCGGGGTCGCCTGCTGCGATGAGGTGGCCTTGCTCTGCTCCTCTACAGGGATCGGGGATTCGATTGTGGGCTGCGATGTTCCACCCTGGGGGCGCAGGAAGCCCCAGACCCCGCGCTTCGGTTTTTCAGGAGTCGAATTGGCTTCGGCGACGCACCGGCTGTCTGTTGAGCTCTCGGACAGGTCGGACAGGGGCGGTTGACCGGACTGAAGAGACTCATCAGCGGCGCTTGTCGAGGAACGGGGCGTCGGCGAGCGCAGCGGACCGCTCGTCGGGTGTCGTGCGGGCGCCCCTTCGATCTCATCAATGCCGTCGGTACCTGCGTCGTCCCGGTCGCAGCTTACAAGCGACAACGATGAGGTGGACGGCGACGGCCTACAGGTCTGCCGCTCTAGCCCTTCGTCCATATCAGCACAGGAAGAGTGCAGGTCCCTGGCGTCTTGGAAAGTGGACGAGGCTGAAACGAGCTCCAGCGACGGGTTCACACTGCTTCCGATCGTGTCCCCGAGGTCAGCCATCAGCCTCTTGACCGTGGCGAACGGATTCTCATCGCTTTGAGCGTGT
>JALNIF010003004.1:0-14037 GCA_026284005.1 Thecaphora frezii | reverse complement strand
AACAATATGCATTGCAGTAAAAAATTGAATGGGATGTTATGGGGCCAAAACATGAAAGACACTTTGGCCGAGTGGTCAAGGCGTATCCCTGCTATATGTGGATAGGATATGCTCGAAAGAGCGCGAGAGTTCGAATCTCTCAGGTGTCGAATAGCACACCTCGTATGAGGTGGTCCCATTTTTCCGAAAATTTTCTTCCATGTCCCGCTGACGGGGACCGAGCGAGTTGGTGAGAAACGTGCGTTGTTCCCCTTGATGCCTGTCGTTACGGGATGATTTACACCATCGAGGGAGAGAAGCTACGATGTCACGAACAGGAACGGCGCCCAGCTCCGTTCGCAATGTTGTCTCGTTCCGCATGCTGACCCAGACGATTATAGGTTCCACCTGGGCTCCCTACGAGACCCACGCCCGGCCGCGGACGTCTTCGCGCTTCGTGATGATCCCGCTGCGTTACCCCTCTCACCTTGCGGTTGGGCAGCGAGACGGGACTGTGCCACTGTCCGTTTCAACCTAACCAAGCGCTCCGGTCGCAGACCTCAGACTCTTGCATTGCTTGCGCATGTCCTCTGGCCTTGCCCGCCAACTTTTCCTCATCTCCTTGGGGCATCTCAGCACATAACACGGCACAACCCTGATCTCAAACCACCAGGCCGCTCCCTCAAAGGCACAGGAAACGGTCGTGTACCTTCCCGCCTTGCCCTCGCCATCTCCAAGCCGAGCGTGCTCAAAAGCAAAGCAAAAAGAGTGTCATTCTTACAACGATAAAACCCGATATCGCGAGTCTACATGTCTCCATTCCCTCGTTCCAAGTACGAGATCGTGACGTGGATAGAAGGGAACAAAAGGAGAGAGCGAAGGGGAAGAGGTAAGGAAGGGGTAGAGAAGGGATTAGGCTTTTCTCTTCTTGCCGCTTTCTTTTGCCGCGTTGGGGGTGCCGTTGGGCTTGGCCTTAGACGGTTTCTGCGGAGAAGTGCTGGCATCTGTTGTCGCTCCTGACCCGTTGAAAACCCGAATGAACGAGGAGATAGAAAGTGTTAGGTTCAGTTTTCCAAGACCGGCAGGATCGAGGCGAGGCGAAAAGTAACAAGAACAACGAGGACCAGGGGGAGGGGGCGGTAAGGAAGGGTGCTCACCCGTAACTAAGCCGCGGAACATGTCGACCAGATATCCGACGTCCTGCACCAAGACGTCCTGCACCTCTTTCTGCGCATCCCTTTGTTCCAGTTGGCGTTTCTCGTCCGCCTCGCCTTCCTCGTCGTCTTGCTGCTGCTGCCGAGATCCAAGGTTCTGGGCGGTTGCCTTGTCTGTCGGCTTGTCTGCGACGGCGATGCGCGGCGGCAAGAGCCTCTCGACGAACGCGTCCAGCAAGCTGGTAACGGGCGGGAGGAGGTGCGAGGGCACATCGAACAGCGCCTCGACACCCTTCTTCTCCCGCTCCGTCGCCTGGGTCGCGTCGACGTCCACTTCATCCTCATCCTCGGCAGCGTCGGCGAGGAGCGTGGGACCAAAGAGGTCGTCGAACAGCGTCTTGCGCGCGCCGCTGATGCCGCGGATCGACGAGCTTCCGGCGCTGGTGCCGAGCAGCGCAGACTTGCCGAGCCGCAGCAGATCGTACCCCTGCGAGAGGCCGATGAAGCTGGGCGCGCCGGGCTTGGCGGTGCCGAGGGGCGACGAGATGACTTGGCGTAGTTTGAGCCGATCGATCGTGTATCGCTCCACCGGTCGGCTGCTGAGCGACGGGGCAAGCGTCGACGAGGGCACCGCGTACACCTCAACCAGCGTCCGGTTCTCGCGCGCACGGTTGAGGACGATGCAGAACTTGGACGCGTCCTTGTCGTGGTCGAGGATCGAGAGGATGCTGCTCCTCGCTCCGACCGGCGCCGTGCCCGCCTCGTCGGCGTCGCCCGCGCTGCTCCAGCTCGCCACCTGGCTCTGCAGCGGTCCCGATCCGAGCGCGTCGCGGCGCCAACACACCTTGCCCATCACCAGATCCCACATGACGACGGTGCGCGTACTCGCCACCACAACCCACCGCCCGTTGGCGCCGACGAACTTGACCTGCTTGATCCGGTGGCGCAATTCGGGACAGCTCAGCGTCATCTGGAGCAGGTTCGCCTCCGGCTGCCAGAAGGTCACAAAGCTTCCCTGACCCACCGCCAGCAACGATCCGTCGGGCGAAAACGAACTGCACATCGGCACCGTGTCGCGGTACTGGAAGCACGAGCGGCACGTCCAGTACGACTCGGTGCGGCCCGACTTGAGCCGCCGCGACGTCAGGCTCCAGCTCCGAATCCTGCCGTCGCGACCCGTCGTCACCAGCAGATACCCCTCGGACGACGGCGAAAACGTGATAGACGTCAGCCGCTTGCCGCTGTGCGGCCGGTCGATACGCGTGTTGAGCACGTAGCGGCGGTTCGTCATGTCCCACCGCCAAAACTTGAGGCTCGACTCGCTAATCACGCGCGTGCGCAACTGGACCGATCCATCAGAGCCGGAACCCTCGCCCTGCTCCTCGTCGAGCGCATCGTCGACCAGGTTGCGCGAGTCGAATGTCACCATCCACTCGCCGCTCTCGCCTGTCTTGTTGCTCACCGACGTCGAAAACACCACCTTTTCCACCCGCGTCGGCTCGATCGGATCGTCGTCGGCGCGTGACACGCGGTTCGACGGCGCCACCTCGAGTTCCATGGCGTTGACGTCCTTTTCGGCGTCGTAGAATTGGATCGAAGACGAATGGCCCGACGGTAGCACCAGATTGCCCGTCGAAGGGTGCACGGCCAGTGGCAGCCCGTGCGCCTTGGCAGCGGTGGCGGCCTTCCTGGCGGCGCTGTTTGAGGCGCCCTGTGACGACGAAACAAGGTGACGCGAAGGGTCAATCTTGATCCTCGAAAATGTGCGCGTGGGCTTGAGATTCATCGAGCCAACAAACGTCACGGTACCATCGGCGAGGCCGACCGCAAACTCCTGTTCGCGACCGTCGAGGCCGTTGGCGACGGCGATGGTGCTGATGGGAGCGCCCAGCCGTGGCACAAACTCCTTGGACGCGCCGTTACCACCCGAGGCTGCTAGCTGCCAGACAACGAGCACACCTTCCTCGCCTCCCGAGAGGAGGTGCGCGCCGTTGGGCGTAAAGGCCAGCGATGCGACGGCGTGGGCGTGCCAGTGGAGGACAGTCGAGGGCGCGTGGCGCTCCATGGCAAGGCCCGCGGCGTCCTGCGAGCTGACGTCGACCATGTACTTTTCGTCAAGGCAGTACCAGATGCGGATGCGTCCGCGGTCGTCGCCCGTAACGAGCCTTCCCTCCTCCGTCGGGTGGAAGGCCATGCAGGTTAGGCGGTCGCCCGTCTCGGAGCCGCCGCCCTGGGGTGCGGTGACGAACTTGGTGAATCCGGCGCGCAGGTTTGAGGTCTGGGCGACCTGCACCTTGCGGTTGCCGATGACGACGAGCCACCGACCGTTGGGTGAGATGCCGAGCGAGGCGGCCTCGCGCGTCTTGCCGATCCGCATGAGCTCCGGCTTGACCGAGGCGCCGGACGAAAAGTTGGCCTGCGCACCGCTCGCGCCCGCCACTTGGGGAACAGAGAGAGAGACGGTGTAGATGATGCTGTTATACTTGCTCGAGCTGTCGTTGTCGTCCTGGAGGGCTTCGGCGGCTTTTTTGCTGCTCCTTTTCTTCTTCTTGGGTGCATCGTTCTGGTCAGCGTCGGACTCGTGCCTGGGTTTCTTGACAGCGACAAAAACGATGCCTTTGAAGCGCTGATGCGCGGCGAGGGCGGTGATGGGAAAGCCCACGTCGAAGCTCTTGAGCAGGACGCCATCGAGGAAGTCCCACACCTTGATGTGGCCGTCGAGCGACGAGGTGATGAGCTGGAGCGGATTAGACGGGTCGATCATGATGCCGGTAATGGTGGCGGTGTGAGCAAGGCGGTCGGATGAGAGAGTCGAGACGACCTGTCCCGTGGTGCGCGAGTAGATCTTGATGGTCGTCTTGGAGACGAGGAAAAAATAATCGGCATCGCGGGTAAAGACGACGGGGAGGTCGGTCATCTTGCCCTCGACAAGCGTGTCCCAAGGCAACGCCTTGACGGACCAGCGGGCGCCCGAAGCCTTGTTCTTGTTCTTCTTCGTGTGCTGCTGGGTGGATGGGAGGTCGGCCATCTCGACATCATTGGTGGTGATGGGTTTGGCGGTGGCCTTGCCCTTTGCTTCGGCGGTGGTAGGCGGGGCAGTCTTCTTTGCCGGGCTGGCAGAGTGCTGCGGGCGGGCCATGATGACCAAAAAGGGCGTATGGCAGAGGATCCGAGGAGGTTGTCCAGTAAATGAGGAGACGTCAAAAGGAAGAAAAGGAGCCGGAGCGGCGTCGCGGTGCTGGGAAGCGTCGGCTGCGCAACTAGCGGGGACGAGATGAGCGTGGTCGCAGAGGGGTGATGCGAATGGGTGGGCCGAGGGGATGTGCCGAGGAAGTGAACGGAGCGGCGGAAAGATGGGAATATCTACAGGTGGATCCGCAGACCGGCAGCACCAAGTGGTGGGATGGTGAGGAGGAGCAGAAGACTGTGTCCAAAATGCGAGCGGCCACCACCACCAAACCAACCACCAACAAACCCAACGAGCTACGCCGAAACTTTTTTTTTTTTTTCCCTTTCGTCTTTCGTTTGGCTTCGTCTCTTCCAACAGCCATTCCCTTCTGAAAAATAATATGTAGTCAAACAAATAACATCAATAGCTTGACAAACATATATATATATATAGTCAAACAATCAAGATAAATAGCTTCAAATATTTCTACATTTATATATATATTATCCAATTCCCAAACGCAAAGGACAGATCGGATTCTTTAATTTTCCTTCTCACCACTTCCGGTTGCCGCGTGTCGCCCCTTTCCGGCCGTGTACCTTAGGTCTCTCTCCACTTCCATGATGGACCGCACTATACCCACCACACATTCCTTTCCTCCTCGCGCTCGCCACTGCATCTCACACAAAGCCCCCTTGACACACCTCCGAGGCCCCTATCCAACACCATATAGGTACACGGCAGTATCCTTGGCTCGCAAAAATACAGGTATACAACACACCGCCAGCTCTCTACGCTCCACAGCAAAAAAGGTTTCACAGCTATCCCCAACTGATGGCCTCACATGCCCCCTCCCTTACGCCCAACAGGGGTTTTTTTTGGGGGGGGGGGGGGGCGGCTAGGCCGCCTATGCGTAGTCGTTGTACAGCAGCGTCCGGCCGATGCCCGTAAAGCGTCTCCGCGTCGCCGAGCCTGCCTGCTGCACTGATTCCTCTCTCTTCTGGCCCGCACTAGTCTCGCCAAAGAAGCTGTAGCCGCTCTCGCCCACGCCGTGCGTGGTCAGGTTCTCCCAATCGTCCGTGTAGCCGTTGCTTCCCGCCTTGAGCCGCGATCCGATAGGTAGGCCGGTGCGTACATCGCACTCGACTCCCGCGTGGTCAATGTAGGTGTCCTTGGCGCGCACGTTGGCCGCCTTGTAGTTTTCGATAATCATCTGCTGCATCTGTAGCAGGTAGCCCTCAATCGTATCCAGGTACCGCTTCGTCTGCAGGTGCTTGGATGACGCACAAATAGTGATGCCATCGTCCTTGATGATGTAGCCGATGCCGAAGCCGTCCGGCGCCACAGGTCCGAAGCCAAAGATACGTAGCGCCGGATTGCCGCAGTTAGACGTCGAAATCACCGTGTGGTTGAGCGTCGCATACGCCGCATCACGGAACAGCTCCGGTACCGCATTGTTGGTCCCCTTCTCCGCCTGTTGCTTCTTGAATACGGCCAGCATCGCATAGAGGTGGCTGTTAAGGCAAGGAAAAGGGAAGAAAAGCGCAACATCACGAGGGATGACGTGCGGGTCAGCGCTCTGGCTTTATGATGCCTGTTCGTGACGAGCCGACGTCGCACTAGACATAGCCGACACCTACCGATCATGCCCATTGCCCGTGGCACACGCTTTCGATAGCTTCGAGTGGCCCTCGCAGGCCTTCCGCAGCGCGCTCAGCTTCTTGTCCACCTTGTCGTTCGAGATGTACGACTCGACAAACTCGAGTGAGTGCGGCTGCACGGTGCGGATCGCCTCGGTGCGGCCGTGCAGGAAGGCCTTGGTCATGGCCGGCTCATAGGTTGTCACGCATCGCCCGTAAAGCTTGTAGTAGGCCGCCTGGAAAGCCATCTGCACAAAGGCGTCGGGCGAAAACTTGTGGCGGGTGATGAAGTTCTTGCCATACTTGTCGAACTCGAGCACCTGACACTCGTTCTGGCAGATCAGGTCGCAGAGACGCGTCTCGCCGTATCGGATGCCCGCAGCCAGTTGAGGCGTCAGCGTCCATTCGAGCTTCCGCGGCGCCGTGGCCTGCTCGACTTCCTGCAGTCTCTTGGCCTCTTGCTCGTCGGGCGAGGTTCCGGGCTTCCTGCCAGCTCCTTTTGCGTAAGGGCTCGTCTTGGCCTGGAACAGGCTCTTGGTGGAGCTGTGGATCGACTTGGCGAAGCGCATGATCAGCTCCGTGTAGATGTCGGCCACATACCGCAGCACCGTATGGCCGTCGACGCCGGTGTGTTCAAAGTTGATGCCGGCGGCGCCGTTGGCGCAGACGATGATCTGCAGCTTGTCGTACCACCGGTTGGTGCAGGTTCCAACCTGCTTGCCGTGGTGCAGCCGATAGGTGCCGCATAGCATGTTGTTGCTCAGCTCGGCGGCGTCGGTCGGCTCGCTGTCGTCCATGCAGACGACGAAGAGGGCGGTGTCGACCACTTCGAGGCACCTGCGATTGTTGGCGTTCTCCTGGATGTGGTCGCGGTACATGCTCCAGATGGGTCGCTTCTCGGTCGTGAGGATGCCGATTGAACCTTCGGCCACCTGCTCTGGTGGCGTCTTATCGGCGTCGCGGACAATGGCCTGCAGGTTGCCAAGCATAGCGCGCTCCGTTAGCAACGGGCGGTGTTGTTCGTCCAGCGCCTCGAACCAATAGATCTGGCCGCGACGCATCACGACAATGTGCCGGCTCTCAGGCGCCGTTTCCATGCGGCAGCCGTTCTTGGTGGGGATCCTCGCCGTGGCAAAAAGCTTGGTGTACTGGTACATGTCGAGCGGCGTACCGCGCACGTTGTCCGGATCTAGCACGCCGTTCCGAAGATCGTGAACGAACGCCAGGCTCGCCAGGATGAGATTGGCCGTCCTCATCAGCTGGTTGCCGCGGGTCGGCGTGGGATCGTCCCTGAAAGCAGAACGGGGCGAGAAAGAGGATGCGCGGACCAACTCAGGTCAGACGAGACCCACCCAAAGGTTCGACACCCATGCTCCTTCTGCTGAACACTCACTCTAGAATAAAGAAGGGGTTGAGATTGAGCACGACGCTGTCGCTGGCCATGAGGTAGCTCTCGTCCCAAAACTCTTCGATGTAGCTCGCTCGCGTGCTGGCATAGTCCTGCAGCGACTGCTGCATCCTTGGGCCCTCGTTGTTGAGGAAGTCTTGGACAACCCTTGTCGTCTTTTCGTGCTGCTCCGGTGTTTGGAGCGGTTTGAGACTGCTCAGGTAACGCTGGCAAGTGTCCTCGAGCTTGGGGATGGGCAGCTTGGGCAGCTTCGACTGGCCCTCGAAGGTCTTCCCGGCGCCTAGTCCCTCTGACTTGCCGGCATCCTTGCCCAGGGTCGCCTGTTCGATCGCTTGGGCATTGTCAGACTTGGCGGCGGACTGAGAAGGCTCAGCCTGGTGGATGGCGGGCGCCATCTTGGTGCACAGGCCAGCCGGCGTGTTTGGACGGAAAAGTCGAGGAGTGTCTTGAGGCGAGCAAATTGCCTTGAGGGGCGAAGGTGGAGCAGATACGGGTGGAGAGATCTATGGATGGAAGTTTGAGAGAAATCGGAAAGAGAGGCAGGACCCGGTCGCAACGGAGCGATGTAGGTACAGTCGGCGCTTTATAGGCAGCAGAGGTGGGGGAGGAGGAGGATGTTGGCATCCGACAGCTATGCGGGGGTCGTGAGCCATGCAAAGGGCAGTCCATTAAAGATTGACTCCGGCGCCAACCACATTGGGGTGCGGGTGCGAGAGGCAGGCGAGGCAGGCGAGGCAGGCGAGGCAGGTGCGGCTGGTGCGGCTGGTGCAGGGGAGCAAGCGGGCCAGACGGCTGTAAGGCCATCAAGTTGGGCTAGTGGCGGAGCAGCTTTGATGCCGGTCGAGCTGGACAAGCAGCGTATTCAGCTTAGCCGTCGCTCCAAGCGTGGCTTGTGGCTTGTATGTAGCAACACGCTGAGCATGTGCAGCCCCGCTCTGACGCAGGACCCTATATCCAGTCGGCATCCTTGCCGTCTAGTCAGTCAGTCCGCAAGACAAGCCTAACTAGCTCCATATATAGTTGACATATATAGTTGGCCAGTCGCTGCTAGTCGAGCTTGGTCCAGCTGGCCCTTGGACGCTAGCCGAAGCCCTTTGGCCTTGCATTCTGCGGGCCCGCCCGCAATGTGGAGGTTAACTAAAAGGCGCAGCTTCTGCCCTTTTTTTTTGCGCTGGTGCTTTCCGCCCACCTTTCTTTTTTCGGGTTTCCGATTTGGGGCCAGTAGACATGCCCGCCTTGGGCCCTGCCCCGCCTTGCCTGCGGCTCTGCGGGGTAACTGACGTGCCCTGGCGTCATACCAACTGAATGTATGTACGGAAAGCCCAAAGACAACGCGCGTGCTTGCTGCCATTTTATTTTCTTTCTTGTTTATTTATTTATTTTTACAAATCGGAACTGCCACTTTGTATGTTCCGTAAAGGGGCACGCCCCTTTCCGCCATGATCGGATGGCGACGACGACCACCGCCACCACCTTAGACCTTGATCGCTTTAGACGTTCCTTGGGCATGGTGGCTGCGACTTTTCGGGCCAGGATTTGTCCGTTTTGCCAGCAATGTATTGGGGACGCGGATGGCGGCGCAATCAGAGGCGTGGTGGGAGCCTAAAGTGGCCGTAGGGGGAAAGGGGAAAAAAAAGGGGACCATGACGCTTGATGACTCGGTTTGGCACAGATGGCTTTTGGCGCCTTCTCGTGTTCAAGGCAGCCGATAAAGGCTCAGGAGGTCACGGCAAGTGTCTTTTACCTCGGAGTCTGTAAACGGTCAACCAGCGCAGGCGATCGGGGCGGAACGACTCGAATGCTGAACCGGACAACGGGCTTGAAGGGTCGATTGTCCCCTTGTGGACACCTCGTGACCTCATGCTGCTGCGGCATCGGCGTTGTAGGCCCAAATAAGATAGAGAGGCGATAGCCCTTCCGGGCCAACGGCAATGTTGACGGCCGATGTGAACGCAAGGCCATTTTGGACCGGCCACCTTCTCCTCGGGATTCGGGACTAGCTATGCAGCTAATGGCTGTCGGGGTTGCTGTGGCTCGGATCACCCGGAGAACTTGCAGCTCGGGCTCAACTTCTAGGGTCTCGCCGCTCGAAAGCTTAGTGCTTGCAAGCCCCGTCGGGAGCAACAACACACCTCACCGTCTCGCTCAGCCCCCGCCCATTCTTCGTTCACTTTTCCCACCATCATCCGAGACCAACACCCCTTACGATCCACTCAAAATGCCCGTCTCCCTCGTCCACAACAACGCGGCCGTTAGGCTGGAGCTGCCGGCTTCGCAGGCGAGCTGCGAAATCTACCTCTTCGGCGCCACAGTGACGAGCTGGAAGTCCAACGGCGGCCACGAGCGGCTCTTTCTGAGCAGCAAGGCGTGAGTGTAAGGCCATGCTCTGGAAGCCGAACATCGACCCCGAACACTGACATTTGTGACCGCTTTGCCGTTGACCCTATCGGCCTCTTTTACGTATTTTCACAGCGCTCTAGACGGATCGGCCGCCATCAGGGGAGGCATCCCTCTTGTGTTTCCCGTGTTCGGTGCTCCTTCGGACCACAAGGATGCCCCGGAATCCGTCAAGCACCTCGAAAAGCACGGTTTTGCTCGCAGTCACCGCTGGATCCTCGCAAGCGACAGCGACAAGAGCGAGGGCGAGAACAAGGTGTCCGTCACCTTGCAGCTGAAGTCGGCCGGTCTGCCCGAGGTCGCCTCCTCGTGGCCCTTTGACACGGTGCTCGAGTACACTGTAACGCTAACGCCCAATACGCTGCGTTGCCAGCTGTCGGTCGAACATCTGACCACCTCCAAGGCGGAGGGAGACCTGCCCTTCCAGGCGCTGCTGCACAACTACTTTTTGGTGCCGGACAGCGCCAAGGCAAGCGTCCACGGTCTGCAGGGCCAGTCTTACCTGGATAAGCTGCAGGGCTTTGCCGAATTCGAGGTGACGGAGCTTGAGGTCAAACCCGACGGCAAAGCGATGGACCGTGCGCACCGCTTCGTGGACAACGGCCGAACGCCGGTCGACGTCTCGCTGCACTACAACACGGGCTTGCTCGACGACCCTCTAGGCCGAATGGGCAAGGGTGTCGAGGTGAAACGGAGCGCCGTGCTTAAGGACATGGTGGTCTGGAATCCGGCCGAGGAGGGAGAACGCGCCATCAACGACCTCTCGAGCGGAGACTGGAAGCGCTTTGTCTGCGTCGAGCCTGGAGCGACGCGAGGATTCCTGCAGCTGCCTAAGGGACAAAAGGTGAGTAGCGGGTGCCCGTTGTTTGTCGCATTTCAGTGGCGCAGAAGATGCCGGAGAGCGAAGATGGACTGACCGCGAAGAATGGCGCCGCGCCACCCAATGAAACAACAGTGGACATCAGAGCAGACGCTGGAGGCGTGGTGAGACGAGAGCGGCTGCAAGGGCAGGAGTTTTAACTAGTCGCAGGCACTAGACTGGAATGGTGCTCGGGTTACGGATTCGGTTCCGGAAATGAAGCACGCCTCCTCGTATCATTCTTTTTACACGGCCGCTGAGCCTGCAGTCGTTGGTGTTCAAGTTGAGACTACGTCTCACGCGCCGTCTTTGCAAGGATGGGGCGCAATTTCTGCAGGGTTGGGCCCGACCTGCCTCACTGCAATTTTATGGAGCCGTGGCGTGGCGCCCGCTGCGACAAACAAACGGCTGTTGCTTGTTTTTGGGCCGCGGCTGCCGGGGTGTATGCGGGCAGGTCTACTTATTATGCCTTAGCAAAGATGAATTTGTTTGTTGCGGTGCTTGAGCAATTGAGACTATGTATGTACGACTCTTTTTCTCCCAGCTTAGGCCAGACAAGGGCAGAAGTCACAAGCGTTAGGTGATATGCATGGGTTGAAACGAGCCAAGGACGGTGTGTATCTGTGTATTCCGTCGGCTCTCGCTCGCTCTTTCTCTTTGCATCGGAACCTAGCGCCCGTGCCCAAAGCGGGGAAGCATTGCTGGCTCGGGGCAGAGGAGGGTCACGGGGCCGGGTGGCGGCAGCGCAGCCGCGGCCGACGCTTGGCGCCTCACACCTCAGCGCCAGCAAAGGGACCAGTCAACGACGGGGAACCATATAGACGCGCCACCGTCGTGCCCCAAGTTTCTTCCGCAGAGGCACCCTCGTTTCATCTTTACCTCGACCATCCGCCCTGTGCCCTTTGGTTGCCCGTCCGCTTGGCGTAGACGCTCTTCGAGATTCTGTCACCATGACGACCCCATCTTCTACAGCAGTGCCGATGCCGCCGCTGCTCAAGGCGCAGGAGCACCTCTCGCCCCTCCAGATCCAAGTCCTTCTCGCCATCGCCGAGACGATTGTTCCGTCGCTCGACGGCACCGAGGCGGCGCGTGTCCTCTCCAGCCTCCCCGCCACCGCCACCGAGCGTCAGCGCGAGCTGGCCCCCCGTTTTGCCAGCGACGGTTTCGGCAGCGATCCGCGACTGCTGGACTGCGCCGTGACGCAGATGAGGGCGTCGCTCTCGGACAGTGTGTTCAACGAAATCACGCTCCTCTTTTCCGTGCTCGGCACGCGTCCCGGTTGCCTTGCGCTCGCAGGTCACCTCGGCCCCTTCTACAAGCTCGACCGCAAGGATCGCGAGGTGGCGTTTGCAAAGTGGAGCGTGTCGTCCCTCGCGCTGCTGCGCAAGGCTGCCGCCGGCCTGCGCGGCATCGTGCTACTCGTCTACTACCGCAACCACCAGCCTGCCTGGGAGGCCATCGGCTACCCTGACGGTCGTGCCGACGACTGGCAGCGCAAGGCTTCGGATGAGGCCGCCGTCGACCACTACCCGTACATCTTTGAGAACGACAAGATTGCCGCCCAGCCCCAAGGCACCGAACTCGTCGTCGACACCGAGGTCCTCGTCATCGGCTCCGGCTCTGGCGGCGGCGTCGCCGGAAGCTACCTCGCCCAACGAGGCGTCCGCACCTTGATTGTCGACAAGGGCATCTACCTCAATCCTGACCAGGTCGTGGGCCGCGAAGACCAGGGCTATGGCCTGCTCTACGAGGGGCAGGGCATCATGCCCTCGGAGGATGGCAGCATCAACGTCTTAGCCGGCTCCACCTTTGGTGGCGGCACTTCGATCAACTGGTCCGCCTCGCTCAAACCGCGCCACTTTGTACGCAAGGCGTGGGCCGAAAAGTACGGCCTCCCCTACTACAACAGCCCGCTCTTCACCTCGGACCTCAACGCCGTCTGCTCGAGGATGGGCGTTGCGGTAGCGCCCATCCGTCACAACATTTCCAACTCACTCTTAGCGCTTGGAGCCCAGCGCGCTGGTCAGCCTGTGGCTCCAGTGCCCCAGAATACCGGCGGCCACACGCACTACTGCGGCAAGTGCCAGCTCGGCTGCATCTCGGGCCACAAGCAGGGCGGCACCGTGACGTGGCTCAAGGATGCCGCCGAGGCGGGCGCCGCCTTCATGACTAACTGTCACATCCAGCGAATCCTGTTCGACAACAAGAGGCGGGCCATTGGTGCTTTGGCCACGGTCGATGGGCGACGAGTCAAGATTTTCGCAAACAAAGGCGTTGTTGTTTCGGCTGGTTCGATCCAGACGCCGGCCCTGCTACTGCGAACACCCGAGCTCAAGTACAACAAGATGATTGGCCAGAACCTCCATCTGCACCCGGCCACAGTCGTCACGGGCTACTACAATTTCCCCATCAACCCGTGGGAGGGCGGATTACTGACGATGGTCTCAGACGGTGCCGAGATGGTCGATCCGGAGGGCTGGGGATGCAAGATTGAAGTCATCGCCTCATCTCCCTCGATCCACGCCGGCTTCTCCAACTACTCGGGCGGGGCCGAGCACAAGGCGCGAATGATCAAGTATTCGCATTCGTACACGATGGTCATCATCTGCCGCGATCGCGACGGCGGCAGCGTCGTGCTCGACAAGCATGGCAACGCGCGTATCAATTACACTATCTCCAAGTTTGACCAGCGCAGCCTGATCCAGGGCATCCTATGCGCCGCCGACGCACACATGATGGCGGGTGCCGAAGAGATTTCGACGGCCCAGGTGGGCGTCCCTTCGTTTACGCCGCTCTCGCACCTTGCTTCGACGTCGAAGACCAAGGCGCCGTCGCCCGTGGTGCCGCCGTCGGGCCATATCTACAAGGAGTCGACCGTGGTGCCTGCCACCTACACACCGATCGAGACTGTCCCCCGCGACCTAAACGATCCCGCATACAAGGAGTGGCTAAAGAAGGTCGTCGCAGTCGGAGCGCAGCCGTACCTCCTCTCGATCGGCAGCGCGCACCAGATGGCGTCGTGCCGCATGGGCGCTTCGCCCTCGATGTCGGCGCTCGACCCCGAGGGCCGTGTGTGGGGCACCAAAGGTCTTTGGGTCGCAGACGCCAGCATCATGCCAGAGAGCAGTGGCGTCAACCCTATGATCACCATCATGGCCGGCGCCAGGGGCGTCGCAAGGAACATTGCCGCCGAAATCGGCGCCGTCGAGAGCCAGGTCAAGGATGTCGCCTTACAGATCCAGGCTCGACTCTAAGTTTAGATATTGACCTATAAACCCCGTCGAGTATCGAAGAATATAGCTGTGCAGAAATGCGTCTGCACTACCTTTACCTGGTCGGTTCATGTTGTAGATTAAACTGGTTGCCTCATACTGTAGATTAGGGACCTTTCGCAGCTCCGACATCACAGCTCCAAATCGGAGCTTGAGAGC
>JALNIF010003003.1:0-10593 GCA_026284005.1 Thecaphora frezii | reverse complement strand
TCTCTCTCTCTCTCTCCCCGTCTCTCGACTAGTTTGCGCAGTGAACTATCAATGTCTTTTTCCCTTGGACAACCACACCCCCACCTCGTCCGCCCTGCCCTCTGTGCCGTTGCCTTGGCACCCCAACCCCCTGAATGGTGGGCGCACCGATGCCCGACGCATTGTCCCGCTGCAGCACAACTCCCTTCTTGGTACAGCCCCGGTGCTACCCACCATCATCAATAGAATGGCCATCACACTCACGCTGCGCCGCGGGCCGTTGGGCGCAACCATGGTGGGGCACCTTGTTCCTAGAGCTTTAACCCCTATTTGAATCGTCCAGGCCGTCCACATGGCCACGCTTTCCTTGAACCCCGTCGGGAACCTCTCAGAGCTGCTTGTTCACCCCGTACATACATATAAAGCCATCTCGAGGCCGCCGCAATGGGGATCCATGTCAGCATCCACCAACGCATCGATCCCCCTGCCGCCCTCCCTTAGACTGACTCTTCAACCATGCAAACTTCAACCGCCTCCCTCCCTACCAAGGCCCTGCTCTTGGCGCTTGCGGCGCTGGCGATTATGCTGCCCTCCCACGCGGCGGCCGGGCCGCAGCATCGCTCGATCCCCGCCGCCCATGCCGGCCATTCTTCTGCCAATAAGCAACTATGGCGACCTTATCGGACCTTGAATCAGATTTGCCACTTCGTCCCCGACACCGACGCAAACTGCAAAAGTGATCTCACTACTGCCAAAGATGGTAAATGGTGCCTCGGCCTCAAAGTCCAGTTCTATTCCGACGACGATTGTCTCAGTGAGTATCTTGCCGCAGCCTTTCTGGCGAAAAGGGCCGTGAGGAGCAGAGCGAGTCAAGGACAGGCGCCCGGCTAACATTGGTTTTGTCATATCGCGTTACGGCCGGCGAATCTACACCTGATAGAACCCCTTGGAAAAGAGGTGGTGCTGCGCCAAAACGTGGCCAGGACGTTTGAAAACTTCTTCCAAAGTTTCCAGGTCTTGGAAGGTGCAGATAACATGTCCCTCATGTTCTCCAGCGCCCTCGACGTCGAGTGAGTGCCCGTCTCGGGACGCCGGCTCGCTTGCTGCGACCAAGGGGAGAGACTCTGCACAGAACTGACAGAGGCCAAGGCGATTGATGCTCGTCGCCGGGAACTTGTCCACCAGCTGCGGCGCGGCCAACGGTGTCGTCATCAAGCTTTCGGAGATCGAAGGGGCTAGGCGAAATACTTGGAACCAGGCTCACAGTCACGCCAAGAGACCGGCTAACCAAAGACCCCCGGGCTGCATCACGTCGCCCTTTGTCCCTTCGACGGCCAAGGTGGTGACCTCGCAGGTCGACAGGGACTTCAACAACCCGAGCCTTGACACGACCAACGCGCCGCGGTTGCGCAGTGTGCCAAAAGCGCCCTCCACGCAGAAGATGAACGCCATCCCCATGCTCAAGCTCGAGCTCTACACGAGCAAGAACTGCGTTGGCGGTAAGTTCAGCGCCTCGTCCGCTCCTACACAACGTCGACCAGACCGGATCAGGGCGGAGTCGTAGGACCATGGAAAGCTGACCAAGATTGAGCCTTGCTTCCTCTTGAATGCACGCAGAAAAGGGCCAGTTCAACGTCGTGTTGGGAACAGTGAAGGATGCGTGCACCAGTGTGATAAACAAATTTGGCAACTTTCAGAGCCTCAAGGTGGTCGACGTCACCACCGACTTGAACCACAATGCGATGCCCAATACGCTTACCTTTAGCCCGAGCGGTCTGCAGAAACCGGACCCCTCGAGCGGCTTGTTCGAGTACGTCCCTCCCTTCCCTTGAAGTCTTTCTCGCATCCGCCATCTGACACAATCGCACCTTGCCGTGGTAATCAATCAAACAGCTGCGGAGAGCCCATCCTCGTCGCCAGCCTCGCCGACGACCAGGGCAAACCCCAAATCCACCAGTGCATCAACCGCGATGAATTGACAGTTGTCACCAACAAAGGCCGTGTACCTAACTCTGAACTCCCTATCCGCAGCCTCGCCGCGGCTCAGATAGCATGATACATCGATCGCTGGCTGGCGCCGCTCAAACAAACCTCCCTCTCTTTCCCCAAGTAGCCGTTCCCTGCCGTCTCAAGTCTTTTTTTTTTTTTTTTCTTCTTTCCCTCTAATTCTCGCCCGTTCATTCAAATTGTTCTTCGCTAGCTGTCCCTCGCCGCGTTCCGTGCGACCCTTGCCAATCTAGCCGCTTTCACCCCTACCCGTCCACGACCCACCGTTCCAGACCCTCGCCCTTCCCAGTCGGAAGACCACCACTCTGATCCCACCCTCTCGTCCTTCGGACCATGGAATACACTAGCCCCTCAAAAACCCCGCCCCGCTTCTCTTCCCTGTTTGGTGTTGCTCGACTCCTCCCCACCACCCCCACCCCCACTCCGTCCGCGTTGAAAGGTACAAGGGAAGATGATGGAGGGAGAAAGTAAGGACAAAGACCACCCCACCCCGCTTTCTCGGTAAGTACGAGACGCACGCACAAAATAATGCGGATCACAATCCCTCCCCGCTAAGCCCCTCTGCTCCCTCACCGCCGAAAGAGGCGTCGTCATTGCCTACGCCCGTCGTTGAGGAGACACTTGGCGATCCATCCTTCCCACTACCCCCGCCTCAGCTTCTTTCGCCATCCTTACCTGCCTTCTAGCCTTCCAATAGCAGTATATTGCAACATCACAAGGCTCAAAGCGCTTCTCGTTTCCCGGTTGCTCACGTTGTAAAGGTTGCCCGCGAGTCGAAAAGTGGCGACCGACGGCGACGGGAACACGGGAGCCTGGGCAAGTCTCTAGCCTACCGGCGGACGAGTGTGTCGGCGGCGCACACATTCTGATTCACACGCTTACCACCATCAAACGAACCCTCCCTGACACTCATCTCGTCGGGACGTTTCATATGCTGTTTTAGACAAGAGTATGAGGTGCCATAACGACAATCACGAGCGTGTGGGGTACTACTAGGGTCAAAGACCGGGGTTCAAATACAATGGTAAAAGAAAACGAGAAACAATAAGACATCATCAAATCACCAATTCATTACTCGACCACAAAAAGTGGTCTATCGTCGCAAATCGTCTAGAGGACAGGGCCGGCGGCGGCGACCTCGGCCGAAACGTCGGGCGCGTACTTCTCAAAGTTGTCGCGGAACAGTGTGGCAAGGTTCTTGACCTCGTTTTGGAAAGCCGCTTGGTCGGTCCACGCCGACGCCGGGTTCAGCAGCTCGCTCGGCACGCCTTCTACCGCAGTCGGCACCTGCAGGTTGAAGTTGGCAAACTTCTCGTACGACGCCTTCGCCAGGGTGCCGTTGTGGATCGCGTCAATGATCTTGCGCGTGTACTTGAGCGGACATCGCTTACCGACGCCAAACTTGCCGCCGACCCAGCCGGTGTTGACCAGGTAGACGTCCGCTTTGTGCTTCTGCATGCGCTCGGCCAGCATCGCGGCGTAGACACGCGGGTGCAGCACCAGGAAGGGCTGTCCGTAGCACGCCGAGAACGTGGGGATGGCCGACGAGACGCCATCCTCGGTACCGGGCGTCTTGCTCGTGTAGCCCGAGATAAAGTGGTACTGCGCCTGGTCCGAGGTGAGCTTCGAAACGGGCGGCAGCACACCGTAGGCATCGCAGGTGAGCATAATGATGTTCTTGGGCGGCGAGTTGGCCAGGCAGGGGATCTTGGCGTTGGGGATGTACTCGATAGGGTAGGCGCATCGCGTGTTCTCGGTGATCGAGGCGTCCTCGTAGTCAGCGATGCGGGTGTTCTTGTCGTAGACGACGTTCTCGAGAATCGATCCGAAGCGGATCGCGTTGAAGATCTCGGGCTCCTTCTCACCCGAGAGGCCGATCGTCTTGGCGTAGCAACCACCCTCGATATTGGCAACACCAGTGTCGGTCCAGACGTGCTCGTCATCGCCGATCAGCGCACGGTTGGGGTCGGCCGAGAGTGTCGTCTTGCCGGTACCCGAGAGACCGAAGAAGAGCGAGACATCGCCGTCGGGACCGACGTTGGCCGACGAGTGGAGCGATAGCTGGTTGAACTTGACGGGCTGGAGGTAGTGCATGACGGAGAAGACACCCTTCTTCATCTCACCGGCGTACTCGGTACCGAGGATGACCATCTCGCGACGCTTAAAGTTGATCTCGACCGAGGTCGTCGACGTCATTCCGGCGGTGAAACGGTTAGCCGGGAACTGGCCGGCGTTGTAGATGATGAAGTCGGGCTCGCCGAAGTTCTCCAGCTCCTCCTCCGTGGGTCGGATGAGCATGTTGTGCATGAAGAGGGCGTGGTAGGCACGGGCACAGATGACGCGGACCTTGATGCGGTACTTTGGGTCCCAGCAGGCGAAGCCGTCAAAGACGTAGATGTCCTCGCGGGTGTTGAGGTAGTCGATGGCACGCTCACGGTTGATCTCAAACGTGTGCTCGTCCATCTTGATGTTGACGGGTCCCCACCAGACCTTGTCCTTGGAAGTCTCCTCGAAGACGATTCGCTTGTCCTTGGGCGATCGGCCGGTCTTCTTGCCCGAGTAGTTGATCAGAGCGCCGGTCGACGAGATGACGGCGCCCTCCTTCTGGATGGCGTCTTCGTAGAGCTGGGCGACGGATGCGTTTCGCTTGAGGTGGATCTTGTCCATGTCGAAACCGGCATCGGAGAAGAGCTTGAGATTCTCGCCGAGGAGCGAGTAATGCGGGTTGTGGGTGAGGAGGTCATCGTGGTGGTTGCCGGGCGAGGTCATTTTGAGCGAAGAGTGTCGGTGGTGGTGGCGGTTCTGGTGGGGTGTGGGAGCGATGCGAAAGTGGGAAGAGATGCTACAGTGGGCGATGCAAGCGGCGGGCTGTATGTGTGCGCGATGGCGAGGATGGAGGGTGAGGAGGTGAGAATGGTGGTGGTGGTGGTGGAGGAGGAGGAGGAAGGAGAAGGGGGTGAAGGGAGGTAGAGAGATGGGACGAGACAGAGGACAGGGACGCCAGGATGGATTGTGGGCGTGATTGAATGCCATGACGGATCCGTTCAGTCAGCCAACGATTCTTAACAAAAGACAAATCAAGGTGGAAACCAGCTAATTGAGAAGCGCCACGTCAAGGCGGCGGTGGCGATCACCTATGAGCGGTTCGTCCGCGGTCCCTTTGCCCTCCGCATCGTCTCTCGGCGAAGGAGTGAGCAAAGTGGTCACGTGGGGGAGGTGCAAGAGCCGAGGCCATTGGGGATCGCCAAGATAGGCCAACAGTACTACGATGGTGACGGCTCGCCAGCGACCAGCCAGTAACGACGACGTTTGCGGCCTCAAGCCAGCCAGCCAGCCAAACGCAACCGCCACCGCAACCCACACGGAGCCCACATGTACGTGCTCTCCCTCTCCCTCTCCCTCTCCCTCTCCCTCTCCTCCCTCTCTCTACCCTGCTGAATGCGCTGCAGGTGCGCATAGCGTTCGCCGCCTGTTCGTCCCTCGAGACGGGCCAGGCCCAGCGGATGGGCCACATGAACACCTGACGGTGCAGCTCACAGCGCGGGGCCGAACGGAAGCCGCCATCAAATCACGAGCCACCTTTGACCGAGAGGCGCCTGCAGACCCGCGCGCCTATCCAAGTACCTTACCTTGCCCGCCGCCCTTGATTTTTTGCCTTTGCCCGATTTCTAATCCCTGGGCATGAAAAGCAGCCGCGGCCGTGCAGCATCCGGCAGCGATGCACAGCGACTGACGCGCCAAAAAGCGGAGCAATGCGAAGGCAGCCAAAACGGAAAGACCCGAGACCGAAACCACGACGAGCGACACACGGTCCATCCCCGACCTTCGTCGCCGTCGTCGTCCCCGCTGGTCGCAAACGATCCGCACCAACGGGCTAACCCAGACGGTCATGGACAGCAGCCCCGTTCCACCAGCTATCTCGAGGCAGACGGCGGTTTTTGCTCCCACTGCCTGGGCGCTCGAGCCACGTCCGTACGAGCCACGATCCCTGACGACGTCCGGCGAGACTCACAATACGGGTTGAAGCAGCTTGGCCAAGTCGTTGACGTGAAACAAAGGGTCCAGAACGAGCCGAAACGAGAAGACTGAGTGGTGGTAGATTGGGTCGGAGAGGTGCGGTCCGCAGAGACGCAGAGACGCAGAGGTAGGACGGATCAAATGGGATAGGTTGAGAAAGGGTGCGATGTTTGAACGGGACAGGGGTGGAGCTCGAGCTACTTATAAGCCTTTGTTGGCCGTCCGACGTTGATCGGACGCTGCTGGTGAAGCGTCGCCGACTGCTCGCGGTAACCCCCGAAGAACGGAGCGTTACGGAGCAACCTCGCATCTGAAATAGACCTGCTGGTTTGGGCTTCAGCTTGCCAGGCCCGGTCGCCTACAAAAGGGGGGACAAGGGGGAAAGATAAGTAGTGTAGGTAGTTAGTAGCAAGTACTACTACGTAGTACGTTGGTCTAGCCTTTGATTGGCCTGACGGACAAAACGCAGAAGGCGGCACGGGCCCGCGCTGCACGCGTGCAGAGGCCACCATGCAGCAGCGTCGGCCGAGGGTGCAGCTCGGCACATGCCTTCGGAAATTTGCGGGGAGCCGGAAACTTCCGTCGATCGGGCGTGGGCGGCGGCCGCGAGCCATCGTGAATAGTCACCTTTAGGTGGTTAGACTAACTCGAACTACTAGTAACAGCATCGCTGGATTTACTTACTTCTGACATCACACCTACTATCCTATACAAACCGCTCTCGATATTAGGTGGGATGGCAGATACAAACTGCAACGGCCAGATGTGCTGGCTGCCACCTTGGACAAATACTCTAACTACTTCTAGCTGAACATACGATGGCGCCCACCTTGAAAGGAATTCGATGGATCAACAAGAGTTGCTTTTCACGTTCGAGGCCCTAGTTTCTCCAGCCCAGGATCAAGCTCCGCTGCCCGAGTCGGGTCATGCCTCCCTGCTCCGCAAGCATCCCTGGGCCCCAAATCGACGACACCGCTCCGAGAGTGTATGTATGCCAGCCTCTCTTGTCCATTGCCCGAGTGGGGCTCCACCCTGGATGCCCTCGTCCCGTCGGACCCGATCGAGACGTTTCCGGTGCAGGGCAAGGGCAGACGACGGAGGCTCATGACCGGGCTCGCTGCATTTTTTTATTCCTTGGAGAGAGAAAGCACCTCATTCAACAGCCTCAGCCGCACAATCCTGAATTGAATTACCTCTACAAGTATGTCGGGGGCTCGGCCCCCGGTCTGCGCCGATACCTGCCGAAGCTGGCCGTCGTTGGTGTGTTTCGGGTGTCGGCGCTGCACCTTGTATTGTCGGCTGTGGACAGGTATCCGTGTTGCAGAGTGGGGCATTTCGTGACGGGCCACTTCTCCCTTCACTCGCTGCCCTTCGCCCTCGACCCTTGGCCCATGGCCCTGTGCCCATCCATGACGTGCGCTCAAGGCGCCATGTCTTTCGATGGCGGACGCCAACTAGCACCGTAGCACCGTTGAGACACCACCGTCGTACCAACCGCGCCAACCCTGCAGAGCAGCACAACCGGCCTCGAGCGCCGACCATGTGAGGGCTCGACGTTGGGCGGAAGCGTCTAAGCTCGGTTCAGCGGTGTGGGTGCCGGCAAGTTGCGCGGTTACTTGACTAGAGTAGTAGTCAGTTGAATCGAATAAGGGCACCACATCAGCTGGAGCGGCTCGTTGGTAGCCCCTGCTTGTTTAGCGTCGATCAGCAGTTGGGCAACGGCAGGACGATGCGGCTTCATCGCCGTCCCCGTCATGGGAAGTCGATCCCTCTCAGTTTCACAGGCTCGAGATGAGCGTGATACCCTGTAACATGTTTATTGCGCATCGGGGATCGGGTCGATAACTACCACCTTTGTCGGGACCAAGTCTAACGAGGGTTGCATCGAGGACGGGCCATACACTCGGACCAGTTCTGATTAATAATAATTCATAATGATAAAATAAAATAAAAATGAAAATAAAAATAAAAATAAAAAAGCAACAAATGTGACATTTCTTGGGACTGTGACTGTCAGAACAACGCTCAACTCACCCCTATTTCATCATCTCCTCTGTCATTCAGGCCGGCTGGGGCGTCGCTGCAACTTATGGAAAGAAGCACCATGACCACCACAAGGCATTTGCATTGTGATGTCAACGCAACGTTTGGAGATACAGACCGCATCACGGTACAATCAAGAGATAGGCCCAAAGGGAAGGCCCTTGTTTCGGTGCCGATGACGAGAAAGGACTGGAAGACTGTCAACAGGAGCAACGAAGCTCCGTTATGGTGATTGATGATGCTGAGAGCAATCACGGAAACTGACGGACACTGTGGTGGGCACTATCTGCTCCCCGGGCCGTACTCTTTGCGACCTGGTCACCAGCTGTTCCACCAGGTCGCACCCCTCGCGACTCTTATCCGAGGCCTCCTCCTGCCCCCCACAGCTCCCAGCGACGATGGCGACCAACGTCGTCGCCACTTCCGTCCCAAGGAGGCCTCAGCGCTTGGCACATGCCGTACCACGACGTCCGCGGTCGGCTCCAAAAAGTACATGCTCCAGGGAACCTCAGAGGTCTCGCTGACCTTGCCTAATCTCGGCCACGAAACTCAACTTTGCTTGGAGGTGATCCTGAGCGTCCTCGTCAAAGGCCGAGGTATTGGCCGTCATCGTTCGGGTCTTCATAATTTGGCTGCATGGTGATACGAGGGTTAGCTAGATGGAACCGCACTTTTGAAGGGCTCAGATCGCAACCCTCGATCCCATTCTGACCCCCATCATCCTAGACGCAAACTTCACATCACCACCTTCTCTGACACACATCACGCTGCTACCGCCATCCACCTCTCTCCATCGCCTCTCTCCTCTTCTCCCCGATACCGACACATCAAGTCAATCTCTACCCGACCTATCTCGAAGGGCCAAGAACCCTCCTCCAGTTCGTCCCCATCGACCCCAATATCCTCGGCGCTGCTGCTACATCACAACACTCGCCTAGAGCCAACGCTGGACAAAACACCCCGTCCCGACCCATGACCGCCAAACCGGCCAACACTTCCTCTCATCTCCGTGGCACGGTGGATCGAGCACATGTCCCGCATTTCAAGCGTGGCGGTTAGGAGACAACAGACAATGTTGCTCCGACATGGTAAGATGTGAGGATGCTCGTCGTGAGGGCCAGCGGAGGATCGAACATGTCAGGGCCTGGAGACTAACTTCAAAGTGTTTTCGCTGCGAAAGAAAATAATTGACTATATATTGTCTTGCTTTTCTTATCTAACAACAGAAAGCGGGTATGGCAAAGTGGTTACTGCGCTCCCTTCCCATTGCCAAATGGCGGAGAATCACTCCGGTGGAAGCGGGAGAGATCTTGGGTTCGAATCCCGATGCTCGCAAACTTTTTTGTGCTTGTTCTTCGCCTTCTTACACCTTTTTCTTTTTTCCTTGTAGTTATCTGAGGGCAGAAATACTGTTTATATAGAGGGTTATATACCTTGTCTCTTTTTAGTTCGCAGGAGGACAGGGGGAGTCGATGATGAGTCAAGGAATAAATAGGGTGTTAGGGTCTGTGCCAGGGTTAGGGTTAGGGTAATTTCACTGTCTCAGAATGTAGTATGTCACTGAGTTAGACAGTGAGGATGGGGGTGATCTGTATTCCTGAGGTTTATTGTGGATGATCATAATCAGGAGGGAGGAGGTGAGTGAGGAGCTGGAAGTCTAAATACAGGTGACATGTCTGGGGATGATTGGTGCCAGCTGGCACTGACATGGCACATCCCACCAACTTTCAACTTGTAGCCTGTTCCCATTGGGTGGGACTGCATTCCAGCATTGCCCTGGCATGTTCCCGGCCAGGAACTGGTCATGCCCAATCTGGGGCATGTTTCTGATCTGATTCATTCATCCATCTCTCCTTCAGCTTCCTCCACTACCCACTGTCCCTGGATGGACCCTGGTGGGCCCTAGCCATGCCTCCTGTAACACCTATCTGATATTCCACTAGTCCTACTCTATATACTTCCACACACACTCCTTGGACTCAGCAAACAGTGCTTTGTTAGGGCCCATGCCAGCCACACCAGCCAGGCCCATGCCAGCCATGCTGGAGGCTGCTCCAAGATGGAAATTAGGTAGATGTTAGTGACCAGATGCAGGAGAGACTTGTTCAGTCAGAATAAGTCGCTCCCAGCCATCAGTGGGAGAGACTTGTCCACACTAGGACAAGTCGCTCCCGACTTAGGCTCAGTAGCATAGAAGGTGAGGTGTAGGAGCGTACAGGTATTGGCTCCGATAGTGTAGGTAGGCTTAGTGGACCCAGCTGGTAAGAGACCCAATAGGGGCTACTGGTGGGGGCATGCAGGTAGAACAATGTTGCAGAATGGCTAGCGTAGAAAGACAATAGGGCCGTGTTTATGAGGTCAGCCCCAGGCATGTATATATAGCTAGCCTGCCTCACCACCCAGACTGGATGCCCTCATCCAGTCTAGTCAATACCATGCCTACCGTAAGCTTGCCACATCAACGCACCAGTCTGTGGAGAGCTTGAGGCCTGTGACTACAACATATAGCAACACCCCCAATCCCACCTACCAACCAACTAACCGCAA
>JALNIF010002998.1:0-16132 GCA_026284005.1 Thecaphora frezii | reverse complement strand
GCAACCGGGAGCGATGCCAAGACGACTGATTTCGGAACCAAGGCTCGAAGACATGGGCAATCGACAGGGTACAAGAAAAAGAGGGGACTAGGGGACATAATGGAGGGGAGAGGGAAATGGGGGAAAAGGAGAAAGGTTGGCAAAGAAGAGCTACGAAGGGGAATAGCGAGAGAGTCTGAGAAGAGGCCGCGTAGAGACAGTTGGAGATTCTAGCTTGGGCGATGCATGACGGAGCTCCACATCAGAGCTGCGCTCGATGCTCGCTCGTCGCCCGGGCAGAGGCGGGCCTGCCCACGTACACATGCTGTCCCGTTGCGGCTGGAGGGCGTCCCCACCGCAGACCGCCCCTCGTTCCGCCAATGCGGCCGTTGTAGAAGCATCCCGTTGAGCAGGCCGGTCCTGCCAGAACGGTTTGCATCCACCGACGCCTGTGACGGCCTTGCCGATCCGAGGGATCCGCGGCAACCGGCGAGGAGCGATGCGATCGCGGCGTGAGGACATAGGATAGGAGCTCCCATTTCGAATGATCGTTACAGGAGCGCGGAAGAAGGGTACGAGGACCGTTGGCGGTTGCGTCCCTCGACGAGGCGCGAAGCCAGGCACAGAGAAAGCGCATAGCGGCCGCTTGGTGAGGTAGGTGACTATGGACAAGACTAGAGGACGTGACCGAGAAGCGAGGGGAAGAGGGGGAAGAGAGACGAATGTGATGCGATACGTTGCTGCTTGATTGTAGGAATGGGAGGCGAGAGCGAGGAGTGGCGGAAGGCGGTGGAAGGCGATAGTGGCTAGATGTCGACCCTGGTACTGTTGCGTGTCGGAGCAAGTGGCTCGCTCCCCTTCGTCCCTTCTAGCACCCTTGAAACGGGCTCCGCGCGATCTTGAGCGGGCACGTTGCAGACGGGAGCCGTGACGATGAACAAGGCCCGTAGCTTGGCCAGCTGCCGCTGACGGGTATGGGGTAGCGTCGTATGTTGCTTGAGGCGAAAGAGGAAGAGTCTGGTTGCCGCGTAGTGTGGCTGCACGTTGTTTGATCGGAGGGCCCCTTTGTTGTTTCCTCCGAAGCCCTCTCGCTTTGCCGCGAGGAATTGTTCCCTTCTCACCGAGATCAAAGGTGCAGCCGATCGACCATCTAATGCCTGAATCTGAGAAAAAAATTGTAGAACCTAACGCCTGGACCACCGCGGGACGCAACGAGGTTCGAATCCAGCGCTGCCGACCAAGCCAGACCAAGCATGAGCTTAAAGCTGGTGCTCGTCCGTTCGAAAGACGTATGCGCTGAAGACGGCGATCAAGAAGGGTTGCCCCGGTCTGCTTCGAGGAGCACACCGGCAGCAGTAGGCTGGAGGGCCGAGACCCGACACAGGTCACGACCCCCTTCCCGTCCCGTTCCCGATTGAAGAACCCTAAAACCTCGCCTCGTCCTTGAGAGAAAAAAATAGTTTGAGAGAGAAAAAGACGACGGGTGCTCGAACGACTCGACCGCCAGCTGTCCGCTGGATGCAGATGGGCCGCGCGAGCTTGGGCTGATCCGGCTAAGCGCAGGCCGCCAAGCTAGACCGAAGCGTGACGGATCGTAGCCAGATCCGCGGAGGGAATGGACGCGGCTGACGGTCCGATCAGATCAGTAGTACTGGCCGCCGCGGGGCTCCTCGCGGCGGAGCTGGTGCGACGCCGACTGGGCCATAGCCTGCTGCTGCTGCTGGGCCAGGTAGGCCTTCTCATTGGCCCGGGCGGTGCCGTGCGCGGCCCGCGTGGTGTCCATACCGGCGTTCAGGCCGTCATCGCCCTCCTGAGGTAGCACCTTGCGCCTGGGCAGCTGGGCCGCCTGCTGCTTCGGCTGCGAGTCCAACTTGCTCTCATCGCCGCGCTGCTGGATGCTCCAGTCGAAGACGTAGTCGTACTGGAATCCCTCCCGAACAAAGAGGTCGCGGAAAAGCTTGCGGAGGTAGCTGTAGTCGGGCTTGTCGTCGAAGCGGAGCGATCGGCAGCAGTTGAGGTAGAGAGCCATTTCCGAAGGGAAGCCTCGGCAGAGGAGCTCGGTCGGGGTCGTCATCTTCTTCTCCATGATGCGGTCGTACTTTTGCTTCTTGGTCGCCGCCTTGAGGCCCTGCCAGGGGAGCGAACCGCGGAGAAAGTACATGAGCACGTAGCCGAGCGACTCGAGGTCGTCACGTCGCGATTGCTCTGACAACGGCAGCAAAAGAGGGAAGCGACGGGGAGGAATCAAAAGGGAAGTGATATCGTTCGTCAGCTTTGCGTGGCCGGATACCGTGACAAGGCAGCAAAGCTTCCAGCTGCGGGCGGCTACTCACCGACACCGAGGTGGGTGTTGATCGAGGTGTATCGGGCGGTACCGGTGAGGTTCTTGTTCTCCCTGTAGGGGATGTGCAGGTGCGTCTTGGGGTCCCGGTACTTCTTGGCGAGACCAAAGTCGATCACGTTGACCTGGTTGCCTCGCTTGCCGATGCCCATCAGGAAGTTGTCCGGCTTGATATCGCGGTGGATGAAGTTGCGCGAGTGGATGTACTCGATGCGAGAAATCTGCGGAACAGGGTGGAGAATCAGTAGCGGCAGTGAGTCATCCGTTGCGCATCGTGCAATGGACACGGCGAGCAAAGGAAGGACTACGGATAGGAAGCCGGCGGCGACGTATCTGTCGAAACGCCGATGGCTCGAGGACGTACACCCGATCCGGTCGTCTATCGCAAGGAATGTAAGGGAGAAGTCGTCAAAGGGCGACGGAGACTCACCATCTGGTCGGCCAGCAGCAGCACCGTCTTAAGCGAGAACTTGCGGTTGCAAAAGTTGAAGAGATCTTCGAGCGAAGGGCCGAGAAGGTCGATGACCATCGCATTGTAGTCGCACTCCTGTCCGTACCACCTCACAAAGGGGACGCCAACGCCGCCGGCGAGCGTCTTGTAGACCTTGGCCTCATACTCAAGCTGCGGGTGCTTGGCCTTGATCGACTCGAGCTTGATGGCGACCTCCTCGCCCGAGATGATGTTGATGCCGAGGTAGATATCACCGAACGATCCCGAGCCGATCTTCTTGCCGATTCGGTACTGAAGCAAAGATTCAAAACACCCGGCAAGTCGAAACGCCGCAGTGTGGTATGTCAGGTGCTGTGCGATCGAATCAGCCGACACCGACGGCCAAACAGCAAGAAGCACTCACTCTTATCCCAAAAAATGCAGAGCAATGTCGACGAAGATGCGGAGGGGAGGGGAAGAAGGAAATGATGCGGTGCGGCGCGGAACGGAACGACGCGGACGAGTCAGTGTCTATTTCACCGCCACCGCATCGGACCGGGACTGAGAAGCGCGCTGCTGACTCACTTTCCACCAACACGAAGATCCATCTTTGCTGACAGTGAAGGGAGGAGGAGTTAGAGCGGGACTAGGGGCTAGAGAGAAGGTGGTCCGCTGGGAGAGTCGAGTCGGGACCTAGACGAGATTAATGACGGTAGGGTAAAGTCCGTAGGGTGCTGCAGCTGTTGGACTGCGCTGGTGACGAGATGGACGACGGAGAGGTGGCGAGGTCGAGCAGAGGCGGTGTATGCGAGCCTTGTCGATGACGAGCACGTTGGCACACGATGCGAGGCGAGGTAGGTCGGGGAGCTGGTTGCTGGTGGCGAGGCCCAGGTCGATGGGGCGCTGAGGGCGGGGGTGCGATGCGCTCGCTTCGATCACCGGGGGGCGCGAGGTGGCGGTCTGGTTGCGGGTCGAGGGCACTCGTAGGAGAAGGAGGGGGGAGGAAGGAAGGGAAGGAGGAAAGGATCACGAAGGAGGGATGAGAGGAAAAAGCGATGGTGGAGATGAGGATGACGGTGAGGAGCGGGGATGAGGGCGATGATGGCGAGGCGAGAGTGTGTGTTGGATGAGGGTTACCAGTCCACAGGGCAAAGTTTCAGCGCCTTTGGATCCAGTCCACCGCAGGCAGGCGGCAGGCAGGCGAAAGTGGGCACAGGCAGGCAGCCGGTTCAAAGGGGTGCAGCGTTGCGCGCGCGTGTTGGTGGGTGGGTGGGGGCGAGCGAGTTGGGCGTGCGTGTGTGTGCGTGTGTGTGCGTGTGTGCGTGTGTGCGTGTGTGTGTGTGTGTGTGTGTGCGTGTGTGTGTGCGTGTGTGTGTGCGTGTGTGTGTGCGTGCGTGTGTGTTTCTGCGTAGGTGTCTATGTGTGTAGGCTCTGGGTTGCGGGAGCGGATGCGGGTGCCTCGCTCCCTTTTGGGCTCCCCTGCCCGCTCCTGCAGCGGGCAGGCAGGCAGCCGGACAGCCAGCCCAAGCCACGCCTGCCTGCTTGCCAGGCCTTAGGCTAGTAGAGGCTATAGAGGCTAGAGGCTAGGCTAGCAGGCCAGGCCTTGCTGTCGCGGCGGAGCTGACTGCGTGCGTGCGTGCGTGCGTGCGTGCGTGCGTTACCAGGCGTGTAGCCTGCCTCGCCTTTGCTTTGCTTTGCCTCGAGGCTTACTGGGGTGGCTTGGCTGGCGTGCAGCAAAAACGGGCAATTCGAGCTGGCACTCTAGTTACCTCTCCAGTGTGTCCCTGCCCGCTTAGACAAGCGCGCCGAGCTCGGGACGAGTCGAGCGAGACCTCCGCCCACTCTACTGATCGGTCGGTCTCGCACGTCAGAGCGGACTAAAAACACCCAAGCCCCGGCTCGGTTTCTCCCCCACCTAGTATGGCCCCCCAGCTTGTAAGATGTCAGAGGTTACCGAGTCGACGTCGCCAGTCTACCCCGAGTAGCAACGTAGTAACCCTGGCCTGCAGTGACTCCTGCCTTTTTTCCGTCGTTTCTAACGCAATCATGATGTATAACTACAGCGCCGTCGTCCCTTGAGGTAAAAGTTGCCTTCCTGCTCCCTTCGAGCTTCTCAAATCACACTATGTGTGTTGCTTTAAACGTTGTTGCTTTTCAATTCAATTTTTGTTTTGCCGGTGGCACCCAACTCTGCCTCGTTTAAAAGCCATGGTGATTGGTTATTTTGGCTAAGACCGAGCTTGACCCTGCAGAGTCTACAGCGGGTTAATTTGGGAGGGCAAGAAGTAGGAGTAACTAGTAGTAGACTAGTATTGTTAATAATTATCTAAACAAGAGCTTGTATTTGATCGTGATCTCTGCTATTCAGAATAATGATAATTTTCATCGTATTCGATGCCGATTCATATTTCTGCAAAACCGGTGTTGTTGCTATCCCGTAACGAGGACGACCTGGTGGAGCATCGCCTCGAGGTGGAGACATCTGGCCTGGTTGTAACGGTTTGGGAACCTTTGTCGCGTTGCTCGCTGGCGGCCGCTTCACCGCAGAGGCCTCGTTGACCCCCTATACATAGCGTTGCGAGCAAGCTCGGCCATGAAGCCAGATTCGCATCTAGCACTGTCTGCCTGCTCGACAATCAGCCGATCGCTCGTCCGCGGCCGTGTGGCCTCGGGCTTTATTCCAGGCGTAGCATCGTGCTGGCATGCGAGGTGAAGGCGACGAGTCGGCGTAGTCATCTCACAGCCACTCTCGGAGTCGAAGATCGGGTACGCGGAGAGAGCCAGCCATTGCAACCAACATCAGGCCCTCAGAAGTTCTCTTCTGTTGCCACCCCAAAGTCTGGGCCGACATCTCCAGCGCTCCGCCTCTGAATCCTCGAAACTGTCGCCGTAAGGCCTGCTTGCTCGGACCGTCCGGCTCGGCCCTCCGGAGATCATGCGAGAGGTTGCTGGCGATCCTATAGCGTTGGTCGAACTGAGGCCACTACCTACTACCGAACGATGCCAGACACTACGGAGTGGCCGGTGTTTTATGGGGATGTCGCCAACATGTACAGAGTTATACTTGCAAAACACGCCAGGCCGGAGCGAGCAGCGTGCTCTACACCTTCTGGACCAAATTCCTTTGCGGGAACGAAGGAACCCGTATGCTATCCACAGAACTATGTGTGCCGGCACGGGGCCGCCTTGGACCTAGCGCACGACTACTGCCTACAAAACCCCTCATCGACTCACCACTCGCGTTTGTTTCAAAAGCAAACGCGATGGGCGGGGGATCGCTAGCATCAGGTTTGCCAAATGCAAATTGTGCGCGGCGTTCGAGCCTAAAGAGGAGCAGGTCAGGGACAAATGAACCTCCTGTCTCCATCCCGCTGTGCTCGACTCGGCATACTTAGGTTGGCTGGAAGCCATGGGTAGAGTTAGTAGGGCGACTACTTTTTGTTGCTACGCTGTGACCTGTCGGTGAGATGCAAAGAGGATCGGCCATGCAATTGCAATAAGCAGACAGTCAGACCCTAACTAACTAGCTGATAAGGAGGGGATCAGCTCTTCCGTGGGGTGGAGCGACGAGCGAGTTGCGTCCGCCGATTTCCTGGCAAATCATGTATTCTTCGCCTGGTTGTCACCTTGAGCGCCGAGTCAGGGGCTGTCGTCAAACGGCGCCGGAGCAAGATCGACATGGCATGGAGCCGTCGCGTGCTATGGACCCGTCGAAGCTTGGTGAAGCCCCTTCGAGGCAGACGCTTCGCCCTTGGTAGCTTCCAAGGAGCAAGCATCGGCATCATTTGGAACTACATGACCATGTATCCGTAAGCGTGATAGGTACTGTCACATCTCGGTCGCTTCTCTCCGCCGCATCCATGCAACAACCACCGAGGGACATGGTGGCCAGCTGTATCGATATCACTCACACTACTCCTCTGCAAACAGGTGTCCATCTCAACCCACAAGCATACACATGACGCTTACGCTCACACTCACACGTACGTACTCACACATGTCACACCCTCACAGGGTACATTTCGTCAAGACAATTAAAACAGTTTTGAATATATATATATATGTTTGTTATATCAATACAACAAGGCACCTGCACACCGCTTCGACTAGTTAATACCGTGCTGCGCCCAAGCCTAGGTAATCGGAAAGGAAGCCTTGGCATCAATCCCTTGCAGCGTGACCGTGATCATATCGCGTAGATTTGTTGGCTGCTACAAGTACGGACATATGTACAGGCACACATGAGGACACCGTCGCTACTCTCTAACAACAACACAACCAAGCCCGCTCATACAAGGACGTGGAGCGACCGGTTGATGGCGGCGTACTTTACTGCGGTGCACTGCTGTGGTGAAAGGGGGATATGAGTCGGTGTTGGTCGATAAAGGGGAATGGATCGCCTTGAAAGGGATGCAGCAGCATGGTCCAGAGACCAGCACCCGCCCTAGCCCAACATATATTCACCTGTGTTTGGCCCCTCTCTACGCGACGCATGGCGGGCACCCGTGGACGCGTCGTTTGCAGTTGATATGTTTTTTTTTTCTCCTCTTTCGACGGGCCGAGCGCGGCCGACCGAGGCCAGGCTTGGTCGTGGTCTCCTGGCATGGCCGTCGGGTGGGAGCCGGGGATCGCCCGAGGGCGCATCCTCTGCGCCAATTCGCTTGGCCCGTTCCAGCCTGTCGATCGACTTTGCTGTGACCACACACATCATCTCGACACCACCCTAACCGCACGCCTACCCCCCGATCTTGACCTTCCAGCTTCTAATTGCATCGACACTCACCGCTGCCGAGAGGCGGGCTTCGACCAAGAGAGAGACGAACGCCGACGATGGAGTCGATCCTCCGCAAGGAGCTCAAGCAGTGGCAACGCAACTTTCGAACCAAGCACGGAAGGGATCCGACCAAGCGCGACATCCTCGGCGATGCCGAGATCGCATCGACCTACGAGGCGTGGAACGCCATCGCCGCCGCCACCGGAAGCAAGCCGAAACCTACGGCTTCATCGTCCCGCAGCGACGCGGTAGCCAGCTCGAGTCGTTCCAGCGCCTCCGCCGCGCGCAAGGACGAGGCGCAGCGCAGGCGAGAAGAAGCGCCGGCGCCCGATCCGAAGCGCAGAAGGGACGACGTCGCCCGCGCGCGGCCCAGCAGCGATCAACCGACCGTATCGCTGGCCGACAGCAACGTCTTCAAGACGCCGACCAAGCCGAGGCGCAGCTCCAGCGGCAGGAGCCATGGCCCCGTCACGCCGACCCATAGCAACCCCTTCAGGACGCCCACCAGGCTCCGCGGATCCTCGCCCTCCGCCGCTCACCGGTCGCCGCTGGGGCGGCATGGGCCCGAGTCGAGCGCAGAACGCCGTCCCCCGCCCTCGCCGGCCGGCTCCGTCGTCGATTTGCAGATGACGCCAACCAAACCAACGACCCCTTCGCCCAGCAAGCTCGGCAGCGATCGATACGACTATGCGGCGTCGCCCTCAAAGCTGCGCACGCTGGTGGCATCCCATTCGACCCGCTCGCCCAGCGGCAAGCGGCCGAGTGCCTCGGACGCCGCCGAGCTCGTCACCTACACGCCGCGCACCAAGGCGAGGAAGCGGCTGCGCGGCGAGGAGGTGCCGCCGACGCCCAAACAGGACGACGGTCGGGCGGCCCAGAGGGGATCGGGTGCCGCCTTTGCCGCCTACCTCGCCTCGGCGAGCGGCGATAAGGACCCGGGGAGCGCGGGCGAGGCATCGGTCGGCAAGGAGAGGCTGCTATCGAGCGGCAAGCGGCCTTCGGGAGGGCTAGCGGCCTACGGTTTCGGTCCCTTGGGGAAACCCGCCGCCACCAAGCGTTCCGCATTCGGCTCGGCCCAAAAGAGCCAGAACCTCGGCACCACCCTCGGAGTGCAGCGGCAGACGCCGCTGGAGCAGCGGACAGGGCTCGCCAACGGCGTCTCTGGAGCGGCGCGGGCCGTCGTCGACGACGATTCCACCGAAGACGAAGGTGGCGACGACGATCCGTTGACCTCATCCCCGAGCAAAGGCGTCCGCGGCCTGTCCGAGCGAAGGCCGAAGGATCCGCGCACCATCAATGGCGATCGGACGCCGTTGCGACCCCTGAGCCGCAGCGCGAGCATGGGCTCCCGATCGTTCCAGCCGCTCTTTGCATCGCCCTGCGGCAACCGCGCGCCGTCAAAGCTGCCGATCGGGGGCCACGCCGCGCCACAACCCGGCTCGATGGGCGGCGGACTCTTTGCTGCCGAGCTCGCCGCCCGAAAGAGGCGCGACGAAGCGGCGAATCGGTCGCCGGCTCGCGGTAGGCACACGTCTTCGGACAACGAAGAGCAGGACAAGCCGCCCTCGAGCTCGGCGCCGCACGCGAGCAGGCTGCTAGGCCCTTCTTCGCTTGCGACCGGCATCACATCGCCGAGCTCAGCCGGCAACGCGACGGACGGGCGCCGGCTGAGGCGTCGGCCGTCGTGGAAGATCTCCACCATCGTGCTGTCGGACGACGAGGAGGATGAGGGTGCCGGCGGGTCGGATGGTGAACAAGGCAGGACGCGGACAGCCAAGACAATCACGGTCCTCCCCTACCAGCGTTACGGATCGTTACGCGACAAAGTCCCCAGCCTCAAGGAGGCCGCCTTGCACGATAGTGCAGCGCGCCCAGACGGCGCAAAGAACGGGGACACGGACATGAAGGAGAACAGCAACGATGACGACGATGACGACGACGATGTAGAGGGCGGCGACGACCTCTTTGGATACACGCTCCACCGTTCGCCCCGGAAAGCGGCGACTTTGGCGTTGGCCGACGATGCGCCGGCCGGGAGCGATCACGATCGCGAGTCGAGCAGCGACTCGGAAGCGTGCGACGCGGCGCATCACCTCTTGCTCTCGAGCCTCTCGCTCGACTCGCCACGGAGGCGCGGCGCCGGTGCGCGTTCGAGCGTGCGGCTGCCGCTGCAGGCGCAGGGGCAGGGACGGATCCGGGCGCAGCGCCTCGACGACGCCAAGCACCTAGCCGAGCTGTTGGGCGCGGGCGGCGACGAGATGGAGGTGCTGCGCGTCGAAGACGAGATGCGCGCCGAGGTCACCCACGGCGCCACGGCGGCGACGGGGACGGCGGCGAAGACGTGGGGCGAGGCCAAGAGCCGCGCCAAGCCCGAAGCCGCCAAAGCCAAGGGCCGGGTCAAGGCCAAGAAGGACGAAGCGACACAGCAGGTGCAGCCGATCGTCCAGGTGCCGGCCAAACCGAAGATGGCGTTCAGCCGGGCCGGACGGAGCGGCTTGGGCGCCGACGAGGACGAGCAGGAGCTCGAACGCGCAGACCGCGTGCTGTGGAAGCACTTTGCATCCGACAAAGACGACGGCGTAGACGGCTTCGACGACGATGACGACCTTGGGGCGCTCGGCAGCGGCGCGGCGGGCGGGGCGAGCCGCCGCCAGCGGAGAGGCGCAGCGAGCGATGACGACTGGGCGAGCGAGGTGGATAGCGACGAGTACGGCCTCGGCGACGGTCGGATGGACGAGCTCAATGTCATCTGACGTGGGCTGCTGCTGCCCCAACGCCGTGCCCCTTTCGGGACTTTTTCGTCTTCCTTTTCTTTTTTTGGTCTATGCGTTGCTTGCGAACGATGGGTATATAATGTACAAGCCTAGAGTGTTTACTGGCGCCGCATCCCTTTTTCTTGCGCCGCTCTCTGGGTGTGCTCCGACCTGGCGATTGCGGGTGAGAAGGGTCAGCGGAGGTTGGAAAGCCTGTCGAGGCCGCTTCCGGTGTGGCTTCGTTGGGAGGCCTGGGCGTGTGCCAACACATCTTGCAGGCGCACAGCTGAGCGTTGGTCTGCCGTCTGCGTCCGCCTCTGTCTCTGCCTCTGCGGACCTTGCTCGGACGCAAACAGGACATCCTCTACTTCTCCCTGTGCCTCCTCTTGCTCCTGCGCTCCTTGACCCTGCAGCGTCCTCGCCACGACCATCTCCGCCTGTCTGATGCCTCTCCACGTCTTCTTTGTCCGTTCCTGATCCTCGCCCTTGGGTCCCCAGACGACACACCTCCTGACATGCGTATCCTTGCCGTTAAGATGGTTGGCCAACACACACACCTGTAGGGACCAGCAAGCGATGCCCTCCCTCTTCCTCGGTCCTCGCTGGGCATCGGCGATATGTTCCTCCTCCTCGGGGACGTGGAGGTCGGTCTTGTCGAGTAGGAAATGCTTCCACCCCTGCGGAGACTCGAAGGTGCGCGTGCGCACCGTCATTAGATCGTGGAAGTGCGTACCGGCCTTGATGCACAGTTTGGTCGGGGTGTAGCTGTCGTCTTGCCGCACGTCGAGGTAGACGGAGACGTGCGTTACGCGCGTCAAGCGCGAAAAGGTGATGGTGATCAGATGAGGTTGCACGCCGTCGCTTCTGTACTCCCCAAACCCAATCCCCGCGGATTCAATAGTCACCACGCCAAAGACGAGAGAGAGGAGAGACCAAGTCAGCGCAACATAACAAAGGAGCGAGGAAAGAAAAAAGGCAGAAACCCACTGCCACAGCTTCGACATATCGCGACTCCTCAACTCGGCGACGCCCGAGCCGGGTTTGAAGGACGACAACGTCCAGCTCGTCCCTGGCTGCGATCCAACGTCTTGCTTGTTGCTCTCGTCTATTGGCGAAATGGACCCGAAACTCGACTGATCGAACGTCAATGGCACTTTCGCGCTCGACTCTGGCTTCTGAGGGGGGCTGGGACTGAGACTCACCATCGACGTCGTAAAAGGAACGCGGCTCGGGCATCGTAACGGGGTATGGTGAGAGGGCAGGCGTGGAAAGCGTGGGGCGTGTGTACCAAGCCACTTTGGGTGGGTTCCCTATGGCTGCTTGTCGAAATGTGGAGCAGCCAACCAAACCGACGGGCCGAATTGCTTGACGCGCATAGCACCATGACAGGCGCGCCCTGCTCAAAAGACGTACGCCACACGATACGCACACACGCACACACGCACACACGCACACACGCACACCCAACTCGCTCGCACCCACACACACACACACACACACACACACCCCAACACACCAACACATGTACGCACATACCGAGGAGCGGCAACCATGACCGGGATGACTTGGCTAGTCACTTGTAGCTTGCTATGCATGATAAACTAGTACTCATACGTGCAAGACAGCTTCGACGTCTAGGGAGGCGCACGCACAACACAGGCATTGTATACGTATAAAGCATAATAATCTAGGTTTTTGCCGATCCGACGGCGCCCTCATCCGCTCCCCGCACCTCACCGGCCCTCGATCCCCTCCTCATTGTCGTCCGACGGCTTCTTTGCCTTTTCGTAGTCGGGCAGCACCTTGTCCTCGATAAAGGCGCAGCTAATGGCCGTCAGCACCGACACGACGGCGATGCCGACAAACACCCAATGCAGCGCAAACGTGTAACTCTCGACCGCCGCCTGTCGCAGGTGTGGCGGCAGTTCTGGAACCAGCTGCGACTGGTGTCGGATGCGCGAGATGATGTCCTCGGCGCCCTTGCCCCGGATGCGCAGCCGCAGCTGCTGCTTGAGCAGCGCCTGCAGCAGCGTACCGGAGCACGACACGCCCAGGATCTGGCCCGTCGTCCGCGCCATGTACGACATCGACGTCGCCACCGCCACGTCCTGGCGCGGCACGCTGTTGATGAGCGCAATCAGCGTACATGTCAGCACGCCCGCCGTTCCAAAGCCGTGCGGCACAATGACCAGGTACGTGATCCATTCAGGAGTATCGGCACCGAACAAGCAGATCGACGCGATCGAGAAGACGGTCAGCACCGCGTTGACCAGGTTGTACCAAAAGAAGCGCCCCGTCTGTCGCATATAGATGCCCGCCAGCACCGAACCGACGCTGAGGCCGATACTATTGGGGATCAGGTGTAGTCCGGCTTCGCTGGCCGACTGCAGCTTGACGGTCTGGAAGAACAGCGGAAAGTTGCTGCCATAGCGCCGAAAAAGAGGGGGAAAGGGGGGAGAGGGGGGAGCGGCAGAGACGGAGACGGGATCTTTGGTCAGTCCAGGGCTGCCCTCAAGCCGAAAAGGTCGTCTTACGCTAGGCGTGCCTGCAAAGACTCACTACAGCGTGGCAAAGGCGGTGACGCTGAGGAAGAGGTTGGCGCAGGCCACGGCGCCTCCGGTCCGTTCCGTGATGAGGCGCAGCGGCAGCACGGGTCGACGGGCCAGGTGCTTTTCGGCGTAGAAGAAGAAGGCGGTGCTGAGGCTGCCAAGCGCGAGGCCGCCCCACACGACGGGCTCGTCGATGGTGCGGTCGTTGGCGCTCATCAGGCTGAGCGAGATGAGCGTCGACGATACGCCGACCAGCAGCGAGAAGGAGCCGAGGAAGTCGATGTTCTTGATCTTCTCCATGACAGTGTCGCCGTGCGAGGGCAGCGACACCTTGATATTGACGAACGACACGGCGAGGATGTAGGCGACCAGCAGGAAGGGCAGCTGGAGCAAAAAGGCCCTGCGCCACCCGAGGGTGTCGTTCATCCAGCCTCCGATCGGACCGCCGAGGCCGCTTCCGAGGCCAAAGATGATGTTGGTGAGGCCCTGCAGCAGCCCTCGGTTCTTGAGCGGCACGAGGTCGCTCATGATGACGCTCGAGGTGGTGGTCAGTCCGCCTCCGCCCATGCCGGCGATGGCGCGAGCTGCGATGAGCATCTTCATGCTCGTCGAGACTCCGCAGAGCAGCGTGCCCACGGTGAAGAAGGTGAGGGCGACGAGCATGCACGCCTTTCGCCCGACGATGTCGGCGAGCCTGGAGGGTATCGTTGGAAGCAGAAGGGGCGAGAGGCCCAGTGGATCAGTACGACTGCGGCAGGAAGCAGGATCGACCGCCATGGCACGCTGCCGGCGACCTACCTTCCGTAGATGGGAGTAAAGCAGCAGACGCTGAGGAGGTAGGAGCTGCCGAGCCAGGCGGCCTGCTCGGAGGCGTTGAAGCTGGACGAGATGCTGCTGAGGAGGGTGGCGACGATGGTGCCGTCAAGCGACGCGACAAAGACGGGCACCCAGAGCGCTGTGAGGACGGGGACGAGCTCCGAGAGCGGGGGCATGACCTCGATGTGGTGGTGCTCGCTGGATGGCGTCAAGGCTCCGCTACCCGGCTGGCGAGGGTCGGCGGGGCTGCGAGCGTTGGCGTCCGAGTAGGAACGATCATTGTCGGAAGACGAGAGGAGGTGGGTCCTCTCGTTGGCCTGGGACGAGCTCATCGCGGCGAGAGGGAATGGGAAGGGATCCGGTGGGCGGGAACAAAAGGAGCGGGAGGGAGGAGACCGTCCCTGGTCCGGGTTGGTGGTGATGATCACCGTCGAGGTCGGGGTAGTGCGGGGGGAGGGAAGGGGAAGGGGCGGTGCGAAAGCTTCTAGGCAGAAGGATGGTAGGTGGGTGGGCGGCGAGCAGAGGGCGGAGGGTATATAGTGGGGTGGGGAGAAGGTGAGTGGATATGAGGGGTGGAGAGGAGGTTGTTTGCGTGTGCGGGCGAGTCTGGGCTGACGCTGAGGACAAAGGAGAGGATGGGAGGGAGGGAGGGAGGGAGCAGGCAGGCAGGCAGGCAGGCAAGGAAGGGAGAAAAGAAGCAACGACGGATGGCAGCAGCGATGGTTGGTGGGACGCAAAGTCAGAGAGCTGCAAAGCGACGGCTACAAATGCATCGGCCACTAAACGGGGCTCTAACGCGGCGGATGGGCGGCTGAGGGTTGGCGTGAGTCGGGCGAGAATGGTAGATTACGCATGTCACTTGAAAAGGGAGCGCGATGCGTGTGCGCGCTACTAACCCGTATTCAATAGAGATGTTTCGCAGTTTACCTCACTGCCGCGTCGCAACTCGTCGCAACTCAAGCTGCCGTGGCGGCTGAGAGTGAGTGTTGGCCTGTGCTTGCGCGTCGCGAACAAGTTGCCAATCAAAAAAAAATTCAAAAAATGGTTTGGCGCGACAAAAGTGGACTTTTTTTTTTTTTCTTCTTTTTTCCGCCGTTTATGTTTTTGGCAAAAGGCTCACACTCACCGAGCATCGACGCTTCCTTTTCTTCGCTCCAACCGACTCCATACCGACATTGGCCGCCCCACCATCCTCACGCCCACCTGCTCGGCACACCTACACGCACACCCCTTCGCCGCCGCCGTCCCTCTCCGCCTTTCCCACCCACCCCCGTCCTAGGAAGCCGCTGATCCTACCAGCCGAGCGCCGCCGTCGAGGCTTGATCCGACCACACCATGCCCGGCGTAAAGAGGTCCAGGGACGAGCCCAAGCACGCCTCTTCCAGCAAAGCCGCCTCCTCCGCTTCCTCCGACGCATCCAAGAAGCTCAAGAAGTCGTCCGACTTCAGGCCCAAGCCCAAGCCCGCGCCCGCTCCAGTCGCCGCTCCCCAAGAGGTCGACTTCCCAAGAGGCGGCGGCACCGGCCTCACCCCGCTCGAGTTCCGCGAGGCCAAGCGAGAGGCGCGCGCTGAGCTCAACGACGATGCCCTCTTCACCGACGCAGTCACCAAGAAGCACAAGCAAAAGCAAAAGTCCAAGCCCGCCAACGACTCGGCCAAGAAGCCCTCCAAGGACGCCAAGGCCAAGGGCTCCAAGCACGAGTCCAAGAAGCCCAAGCTCGACCACATCCGCGTCGAGCACCTCAACTACAAGCGCCTCCTGCCCGGTGCTCGCGTGCTCTGCTCGGTGCTCGCTGTCCACCCGCTTGCCGTCGTCGTCTCGCTGCCCAACCAGCTGCTCGGCCACATCCCCGCCACCCAGATCAGCCAGAAGTTCACCGAGAGGCTGCAACGCGCCGCCGAGAACGACGACGAAGAGCAGGATGAGGATGACGATACCGACGAGGAGATGCCCGAAGAAGCGGCGGGCCCTAGCAAGCGCTCGAAAGCCATCCCCGAGCTCCGCGACCTCTTCCACGTCGGCCAGTGGCTCCGCGCCAGCGTCGTCAACGTCCACTCGGCCGGCGTGACCAAGGGCATGGGCTCGGGCCGCGAGGGCGGCGAGTACGAGCGTGAGAGCCGAAGGGTCGAGCTTAGCATCGCTCCGCACCTCGTCAACGAGGGCGTCAGCATCACCGACCTCTCGGTCGGCTCCACCCTCTCGGCGTCGGTCACCAGCCTCGAGGACCATGGCTACCTCCTCGACACGGGCATCGAAGAGCTCTCGGGCTTCCTCAACTTCAAGAATGCCGCCAAGCTTCCGGCGCAATTTGGAGCTGGCGCCGATGGAAAGCGCCTACAGGTCGGCAGCGTCATCGAGGTCAAGGTCTCCAAGATCGCTGAAAACAAGCGGACGTTTGACTGCACTGCCGATCCCGAGATCCGCGACAGCATCGTCAAGAGTGGGCCCAGCGTCACTGCCATCGTGCCCGGCACGCTTGTTCAGGCGCTC
>JALNIF010002994.1:0-23142 GCA_026284005.1 Thecaphora frezii | reverse complement strand
TCTCTCTCTCTCTCTCTATTTCGCCTCTTGCGCAGCTTTGCCCGCTGACCTCGACGAGCATCGCACCTTGGGCGCCTACGCGTGGCAGTCTCTTTTTCTTTCCTTCGCCCGTCACCGTTGGAAAGTTCTTCGAAACGGCCCTGTTGAGCATCCTGGCCGCCTCCCTCGGTCTCGCCGTCTCGGTCCTTGCCGTCTCTGGAGCCATCTGGATCGATGGCAAGGGTCAACCGTCATACGGCTCTGTCGCCTCGCGTGCTATTGGAGCATGCGCGCTCGTCTTCCTGTCCTTCATCTGCGGCGTAGTCAGCAGCGCCACACCGCGCCTAAAGGCACCTGCGCGATGCTGCCTCTTTGCATCCATTTGGGCGCTCACCACGGGCTACATCGAGATTCGCGCCGAAATCTTTACAGACATGTTTTACCCGATCCTTCTGGCCGCCATCATCGGCTTCCTTGGCAACCTGCTCATCTTTCCACGCACCGCCAGATCCACCTTTCTCCGTCTCGTCACCGAGACCCTCGACATCACCTGCAATCTGTTGGAGCGTTCCGTCGACGACTTTTTCCCGGCAGCTGCACCTGACATGGAGAGCAAGGCGGCTCCTGAGCACCAACCCGGCTATGCTTCGACGCATTTGCAGGCCCTCCGCGCAAAGCTCTTCGGTCTCAACATGCGACTCAGCCCAACATTCCAAGCAGCGGAGAACGAGATGAGCATAAGCCGCGTTCCTGTCGGCAAGTTTCGAGCCTACATCGGCTTGTTTCGCACAATGCGGGCGTGGATCTCGTGCGGTATGGGCCTCAAGACTGTCCGCGATCAAGACGATGCCGAGGCGGCCGATCTCATGCCCAACCAGGACGACCTGGATGTTCAGGCGGCGATAGGACGTGGTAGGGGTATCGTTCGGTCCGCCAGTGCCCGCGCAGCTCGCGGTATTTCGGCCAATAGCATCGTCTGCCGCGTCGAGCCAAGCCAGTTTGAGCCCGCAGTCCGCCACCTCTGCCAAGAGGTTGTTGCATCACTTCGGATGGTCAAGCTGTGTATAGAGCTTACCACCGGGACGGGTCCTTCGAAGAGCGCGGCTTTCGTCTCTGTGCGGCGCCAGGGCCCTTCCGACAAGCAGGCCAGCCAACAGATTTCGGGCGCCGATAAAGTCCACGCCGCGCTGCTGACTGCTGCGATAATAGGGACGGCTCAGGCTCCCGACCTCGCAATGTCGCCCCACGAGGTGCTATCTCGCCAGAGGCAGCGTCTCAGGCAAGCCATCGCCATCTTCAAGGGGTCACTGCGGGATGCTCTGAAGAGCGTCCGGAATGTGCAGAGTCCATCGCACAGGCCCGAAGAGTCACAAGACAGACGCTCAGATCAAGGCTCCGAGGTCAATGGCGATGAAGAAGGACATGATACTTGCTCTACCGCTGGTTTAGCCAAGCCGCACGGTGTCCCCAGTTGCCAAGGAGGGGTTTTCACTGTTCCAGCCCCGGACGCCCATCACGATCCGAGCGCGGCCCGCACCGACAGCGCCGACGCATCCTCCTTCTACTACTATGATTCGGAAGGCGCTAGAAGAAATCAAAGCCTAGGCGCCGGCGAGCTGCTGCCTGGACAGGCCGATTTTGCATCGCTGTTTCGGGCCGAGCTGTACGCCGTATCCTTCTTGATGGTCTCGCTCCTTGAGATTGCCATCCTAGGCGAGGTTTTCCTGCGAACTAGCCAACACAACCTCCGATCATGGCAGCTTCATCCACGCAAACGGATTTGGTTGCCCAATATCAGCTGGAAAACGTGGCTCAAGCACAGTGGAGACGCGCAATCGGGTGAGGCGTATAACGGGTCGCCGGATCTGCTCGACGACGACGATGATGACGGTGATGACATTGGAGACGACGTTCGTCGCGCTGAGGAGGAGCTCAAAGCTACGGCCGGCACGGCCTACTTTGATCGCGACACAGACAGCGAGATCTGCGAGCACTATGCCGCGGACAAGGCTGCCGCCTCGCCTCAGCGGTCCCGAAGCCCGCTACAGGCGGTCGAACGGCTGGTCCACCGCGTGCTGCGCAGCTACAAGGTGCTCCGCCTCCGGCTGCGCCTCTCGCGGCGGATCCGCCAGTTGCGACACTCGCACCACATCAAGTTTGGCATCAAGCTGGCGCTGGGCGTGACGCTGCTGAGCCTGCCCGCCTGGCTGGATCGTGGGCCGGCGCGCGACTGGTGGTACCAACAGCGCGGCCAGTGGATGGTCATCTCGTTCCTCTACTGCCTCGAAACCTCGACGGGCGCCAGCTTCCGAGTCTCACTGTTTCGAATCTTCGGCACAGTGTCGGGCAGCCTGCTGGGCCTCTGCATCTCGGAGATTAGCCGGGGCAACCGGTACGCGGTGGCGGTGTTGCTGGGTGTGGCGGCGGTCCCAGCGTCGCACTTTATGCTCTTTACCAACGCTCAGGGGGTCGGCATCGTCATGGGCCTCACTACGCCCATCATTGCGCTGATTCCGACGCTCGACATCGCGTCGTCGGATTCGCTGAGCGTCGTCAAGCTGGCGTGGAACCGGGGCTACATGATCTTTCTCGGCATCGTCGCCGCCTTGGTGGTCAACATCGTCATCTGGCCGCTCCATGCGCGCGTCGAGCTCGTGCGCCAGATTAGCCGCAGCACGGTGCTGCTGCAGTCGCTCTACCTCAGCCTCTCGCGTCAGATGCTGACGGGCGGCTTTGTGGCGTCGGCCGAATCGACGGCGGCCTTTGAGAGGCTGGAGAACAGCATCGAGGCCAAGATTTCCAAGGCACGCAGCCTCGTATCGATGATGGACGCTGAGATCAGCCTGGTTCCCAAGCGGACCGATGTGCTCTCCGACATCTTGACAAGGCTCTTGACGATCGCCGAGCTGCTGCGCGGGTTGCGGAGGTGTCGCGAGCACGGTCTCCGGTCGATCCGCCGCGAGGCGGTGATCAACGTGTTGGAGCTGCGGCAAAACGTGATCGCTTCGGTGCTCATCGTGCTGTGGTCGACGGGCCAGGCGCTGCTGACCCACGCCCCGCTGCCCCAGTTTTTGCCGTCTCCGCGCCTCGCGCTCGAAGAGCTGACGGCCGCCGTAGCGGAGCAGCTGAGCGGCGAGGCTTTCGTGGCCCCTACGTCGACGGGGGAGGCGCCGATGCCGGTTCCAGACGCTTACCATGCGCTCAGGAACCTGGCGGACCGACTGCGGCGTCGACCATCGCATCGTTGGCAGCGGTCGGGCCTGCACGCGCTGCAGACGTCGACGCCCACGCCCAACCGCGGATCCCCGACGCCGCCGACGGCGTACGCTATCACGCCCACCTCGGCGCACGAGGCGCGGGAGAGACGCGCGCTCGACTACGCCTCCTTTTTTATCCTGGCCGAGCACGCGCTGCTATCGGACATTGTAGCGGCGCTCGAGAGCCTGATGGAGCTGACGCGGAAGCTGGTGGGCGAAGCGAGCTTTTTGCAGACCCACTTTGTGCCCAAAGGTCAGACGGAGGCGCCGATGACCGGAGCAGATGAGGGCGATGGTGACGATGACGGCGACGGTGACGGTGAAGGCGAGGGTGAAGGCGAGGGTGAAGGCGAGGGTGAAGGCGAGGGTGAAGGCGAGGGTAAAGGCGAAAGAGAGGATAAGGAGACGGCGCGATCATTGGCGAAGGTGTTAAGGCTAAAGATGCAGCTCGACGGGCAGAGGGCATCGCATTCGAGCCGGCCGTCGGAAAACACAGCGGTGACGGAGACGACGACCACGATTAGGCAGCGCCACGTTCGCATCGACATCGAGGCCACTTGGCCTACGCTGGCTTTCTCGCCTCCTTTGCACCCGATGCCGAGGCACCACGACGCCCCCCGCCCCCCGCTCTCGCCGCTGCGCTACGATGCCGACCCCACGAATACATCATAGACAACTCTCCCGCGCTCTTTGTTTAACCCCCCCCCCCCCCCCCCTTTCCTCCGTCTGCATCGTATCATTGCATCTGACCGTTTTTCTGTGCCTATAACCCCCTTTCCACTTTTTTCACATCGTGGTCGGTCGTCCTGTCGCCCGATCCTGTCTCCATGGTCGTCCATTTTCTGTCGTTCGCTATCCGGCAGTAGGTACCCCGTCGCTTGCCGCGAACGTGGCGAATGATATTTGAAGCCACTCTATGATGCGCGCGCAAGTCAATCGATCCAACGACGGCTTCTGTCTGGTATAAAAGTGTGGGCCAGTGGTATCCACTGGCAAAAATAAAAAGGAGAAACGAGGGCGCTACATTTCCTCGTCGTCCGAGTCGTCGAGGTCGATTTCCTCCTCGGGATAATCGCCGACGACGACTCTCTCGGGCTTGACAAAGCTGCCGTGGAGGTTACGGCAGGTAAAGTAGCGGTGGCCGCCGATGCTATTCGCGCGTCCGTGATCGTTGCGAGGCCACTCACCGTAAGAATGTCAGGTTCGGTTCGAAGCGGTCCAATGAATAGAAGAAAAAGAGGAGAGGATGGAGGAGATACGTACGATCCATCATTCTTGCCCAACGGCTCGTCGAGCTCGGCTCCGACCCAGATGCCGCTGGCGAACTTGGTGGGGCCGACGAACCGGACGGTTCCCCTCTTCCCATCCTGCCCGCTACTACCGTCTGGCGAAGCGACCAAACACCTCGCACCCGGTTTCAAGTCTTCCGGTAGTTTGCTCTGCTGCTCCTCGCGCGACGCCACGCTATTCGCCTCAGCTTTCGGATCGAACCTGCCGAGCTTGTTCCTCTGCTTGAACGCGAGCACTGTATCGGTGCGTTTGGCGTAGGTGTCATCGTCCATCTCGTACTTCTCGACCAGGCTCTCGTCGGTGTAGGTCTGTACGACGGAGCCGGGGCGCGTGTCGAGCACCTTGAGCGCCCAGTTGTCGGCGACGCCGAGCTCGAGCAGCGACTGCGACTCTTGCAGTGAGCCGGGCGCGAGCGCCGCAAAGAGGCGCGAAGGGGAGGTGGCATCGTCGGTGCGCGACGTGTGGATCTCGAGCACCTGGTGAGAGGGAGGGACGCCGGTGATGGGCTCGAGGCGATGCTTGAGATCCGAGATGGGGATCGTGGCGGGGAGACGCCGCTCCGCCGAGACGAGCGTCGAGGGCGCGTGGATGAAGAGGTTGAGCACGGACATGGTGCGGCGGGTGGGCGGTGGACGATGTGAAAAGGGCGAGGCAAGGCAAAGAGCTAAGGGAAAAGGAGGCGCCAGCAAGAGAGAGAGGCTCCTTAAATTCGAGGGTCGCAAAGAAGAAAAGCAGAAAGAAGTGCCAACTTAGGCAGGTGTAAGGCCGCCGTGGTTGTGTGGGGAATTGCGAATAACTCACACTAACTATTTGTAATCGTGATTCTTATCCATTCGACGAATTCGAGTTTGGTTGGTTTGTGTTTGTTGGTTGGGTTGGGTTGGGCCTGCTTGTCAGAGGCGCGAGGCAACAAGTTGCGCGCACGGCGCACCTCCACACGCTGCGCCTACAAGTCACAGGAAGAGTAAGAGTCTGAAGTCACAGCCATACAGATGAGTCGGCCTCGCCTCGGCATGAGTAGCGGCAGTCGCACCTTGGCGCCGTGCCGTGTGTATGTATCGCAAGCGAGTGCCCCGTCTCTTGGCCACCATCAGCGCCCCTCCTCTGCCTGCTTTCCACCCCGCGGCGCCAAGCAATACCATAGACCACACCGCATCGCGATAGACCACGCCGGATCAATTAGGCCCACGATAGATCGCGGATCGGCTGCAAACCCTGCCCCTCCTTCTGCGCCACGTAAAACCGCACCATGTCTTTGCCAGCGTCGTGCGCAAACGACTACTCGGTCCACCTCTGCACCTCGGCCGCCCAGCTTCGGCAGGCGCATCGCATCCGCTGCCAAGTCTTTGTAGAAGAGCAGGGCTACGACCTCGAGGCGGAGATCGACCAGTGAGTAAGGTCCATTTGCTAGCGACGAGCCAAGGTGCTGCCGACACGCTCGTCTCAACATCGGTCGCATCGCCCTGCATCGCTCTTGTCACAGGTACGATCCGGTCTCGGCCCACTTTGTTCTGGTCCGCAACGGCGATCCGGGCAAAGCGGTGGGCGTGCTGCGGCTGGTCCCCTACCCTCTGCCGCTGCCCAAGCAGGACGCGCGCGCGGTGGAGCCCAACTTGGACAGCTTCCCGCTCGGCGGCAGCCAGACCGAGGCCTCGACGGCGTCACACTTTACCTCGGCCGTCTTCGCGACGCGGCCGACGGATCCGCACTCGGCCGCGGCGCACGATCCGACGCTGACCAACGAGGAGCAGCAGCAGACGCGCGACCTCACACCCAAGCTGGGCGGCGCCAAGCTGGGACGCCTCGCGCTGCTCGAGGAGGCGCGCGGCAAGGGGCTGGCGCAGAAGCTGGTGAGGGAGGCCGAGGCGTGGCTGTACAAGGTCATTTCGCAGCACCAGGGCGAGCGCCAAGGCGCCTTTGGACCGTCCAAGGCCGATGCCGCCGATGCGGCTCGCGGCGGAGAGCAAAAGGTGGAGCGCATCATGATCAAGCTGAGCAGCCAGGAGTACATCCAGTCGTTGTATCGAAAGTGAGTGGATCGCTACGACGGTCTTTGTCGTCGTCGTCGTCGAGGTGTCGCCGTTGCTGCAAGGATTTTGCTGACGCTGCGTTGGGTTTTTGATCATGGGGGAAACGAAACGGAGCAGGCTCGACTACACTGCTGTGGGGGACGTCTACCTTGAAGAGGGACAACCGCACGTGCTGATGTACAAGGAGATTGTGCTGAACGCCGCGAGCGGATGAGGGAGCGAGGCAAAGGTGCGAAAAAGCAGCCGACGACGTGCCAAGGTCAGTCGCTGCGAATGCGTGGCAAAGGACCATAGTGAATGACAGAAGAGTTCTCAAGTGTCGAGTTGAAGAGTGCATGTGATGTGCCCGCGTCAACGTCGAGGTCGGCTTTGACTCGGAGCAGCAGCGCGTCACTTGGATATAGAGTCGTCTGTGCGCAGACGTGCGGATGCGATGGTTAGAGCAAAGTAGTATTACGGCGGCTGTCTGTGGTTTGATACACCTCGTCGCGACTTGAATAAGCAACTCGCCCAACTAACATGTGTCGTGAGGTGGAGCGTAAGTTGCGGAAGGCGAGCCAACACCAAACCTTGCCAAACTTGGCTTTTCTGCTTTGTCGTCGACACTTTGTTGTGGGTTCGTATCCCACGTCCAACACAACCGCCTATGTAGCCAGCTTTCTGCTTTGGTCCCGCCGCGACTCGGACTGGGTGGGCCGCTGCTGCTCGCTGCTTTAAAGACACGCTGCTTTATAGACACTTTTTTTATTACGATTCACAATTATTTCAAGTCGGCCACCAACCGGCAGCTGTTGAGCGCCGTCACGACAAACGTCGGATTGGCCGATCGTTACCATCCACCCATCACCTGTCGCAAACGTCTTCCATGTGATATTCACATCTCACCGCCTGCGGCCGGCTATCGAGCGACCCCCGTCGGACAACCACCCGAAACACGACTACGCCATCGTCATCACCATCACCATCACCATCACCGTCACCGTCACCGTCACCGTCACCGTCACCGTCACCGTCACCGTTACCGTCACATCCACATCCACATCGGCTGCGCATCCGACGAGCTGCAGGCCCCACTAGCCTGACGCGCCGCCTCTGAGGCCTCTGCTTGCATCTGGCTGCGCTCGACGGGAATTGACAGAGCGAGGTTGCGAGCGAGAGAGTACAAAGTACCGCACCACGCTACACTGCACTGCAATACACCACAGCGCATCACGCTTACACCGCACTTATCTGCACCACAATCCACATAGTTACCAGCAGCTGCTACCGCGTTGGACTACTACTATTACTATTACTACTACTACTGCTACCGCTACTACTGTTGCTACTACTGCTGCTACTACTGTTGCTACTACTGTTGCTACTACTGCTGCTACGACGACGACGCCGACGCCGACAACAGCCGCTTATTTATACGCATTTCAAACGGATCGCCCACTCCACACCGCATCGTCTGAGCGGCCTGCTGCGCTTCGTCTTCCCACCACCACTTTCCTTTGCCCGTCGCCCCTCAGCCTCCGCTTTTCCTTTCTCTCTATCGCTTTCTCTCGATCGAAAGAGCGGAGCGCAATGCTGTGACCTGCGCAAACGCAGCATCCTCCGCCCTCCGCATCGCTCCGCCAACGCCCATCACACGCCTGCACGCCGGCATCCGCCATCAGCCATCGCGCTGTCCTCTCCTTTCGGTGCACCGCCATAGAATCGGCGTCCGTCACCATCGCCGCGCACCACCACATCAATTCCACAACACCACCGCCGACCGTTGCCCAGCATGTCGGAGCTCTTTGACTCGCTCAACTTCCCAAGCACCGGCCTCACCTCGTCGCAGTCCTCGCAACCCACCACATCCAGGGTCTACTGGCACGCCTCTCCCTCGCCTGCCCTGCTGAGCACACGCAACGGCACCCCCTCGCGCCCCCGCGAACATGAATCCCCCACCATGCCTCCGCTCTGCACCCAGGCCTTCCTCGGCGAACTGCGCAAGGTCTCGTCCATGTCCAAGCCCGGTCCAGCGCAGTCGGCATCGGCAGCTAGGCATCCTTCCCTCCTTGACTCCCCCGCTAGCCCAAAGGCGAGAGGCAAGAGGAGGGCCGAGGCGCAGGTGCTCGACATGGGCTCCGGCAACATCTCAGACGATGACGATGATGATGACGACGCGGACATCGGTGCGCGCGGCAAGGTCCTCTTCCTCGGCGAGATCATCGACTCGAGTCCAGAGACCAGGCGCCGCAGGACCATGGACGCAGGTCACACCGGTAGATTGAGGAAACCCTCGGCCTCGCCATTGCCGCAGGCGAAAAATAGCGCAGAGAGCTCCAAGCTCGGATCAAGAGGCGGGAGCGGCAGCAACAGCGCCGACGGCAAGGCGATGAATCCCTATGCAAAGCGCCTCGACGCGACGCGCGACCCTTCGACCTCATCCGCATCAGCACGACGCCTGCTGCGGCGCAGCAGAGGCAGCAGCAAGCGCCATAATCCCATCTGGATCAACGGCCTCGGCATCAACACTACCGAGAGCCCGCTGTCGATACTCAACCCGCCGCAGCTCGCGGCGGCCATGGACGAGTCTTCGGACGGCCAGAGACCACCGCAGTCGGCCAGGAAGCTCTTCGAAGACCTCAACGCGGTCCTTGAGGAGAACTACAAGGCCGTCCTGCGGAAGCAAGCCGGCGCCGAAGGAACCGAAGCGGAGCAGGGCGCGGCCTCGCAGCCCTGCAGCGCACCCTTAGCTCCCGCCAACAAGGTCAATAGGGAGCCGCCGGACGTAGAGATGACCTACGACTCGCGAGCCCAATCAGCGGAGCCCTGCAGGACCGGCATCGCACGAAGCATCTCGGTGCCAAACCATGCCAACGCCGCGTTGGAATCCGACGCAAATACCCGCAAAACGCTGCCCAGCGAGTCTGGAAAGCCAACGGATCCAGCCTTGGGAGGTCGGCGAACGCTGACTGCCGTCAGGTCGCACAACAACGTGTTTGACAGCGACCGCAGCGAGGCAGCGCATCGGCAAAGGGAAGAGCAGGTAAGGCAGTTTGCCGCGGCCGCGACGCATGCTCGCGCAAGCGCTAGGCCATCGTCAAAGGAGAATCCAAAGGTGCCCGCGGTGCGGCCGCTGAGCTCGAGATCCAATCTACCGCCGCGTGCGCAGAGCAACGCGGTCGCCATGCCCCCCATCAAGGCTGTCCAGAACGACGCAAGAGGGGGCGTGCAGAATCAGAACCACGCACCGACCAGCCCGACGAAACGTAGCGCGCGGATCGAGGCGCGTCGTTACCTGGGCACGCGGCAGCAGGCGGGGCTGCCGCCGCAGTCGCAGCTGCAAACGATGTCGAGCAGCACGCCGTGGCGCTGCGATGCTGTGGGGCGCGGGCGGAGCACGAGCTCCGAAGTCGTCGATCTGACCATGGACGACGAAGTGCTTGCCCATGCCGACTTGTCTAGCAGCACTTCTCCGCGCAAGTCCCGGACGCCATCGCCGACCAAGTCCCGCACCCCTTCTAACGGCGCCCCTGCCACCACCGCCGCCACCACGGCGGCAGGCGCCCACACTGCCACCGGCGCCTCCGCCGTGAGCCGAACCAAGTCGACGAGCAAGACGTCACTGGGGATGGGCAAGATCTCGTCGTCGTGCCTATCACAGGTCCGCCAGCCGGGCCTCTCGCGCTCGTCGCAGAGCCTAGCGGCGTCGCAACGCTCCAAACGGGCCAGCACCGCTACCAACGGTGTCAACTGTAGCGGCATCGGCAGCAGGGCGCACCAAGCGGTGGCGGCCGCGCAGAGAAGCAAAAGTTCGCCGTCGGCCCCCTTCCGCCCTCCCGCTCGCACCAACCCTCCGCCCAAGGCGGCGGCTGCGGCGGCCGCAACAGGAACGACGACGGCGCAACCGGCGAAAGGGCAGGAGAGGTCGAGGCGCGCGCAGGCGCATATCCCCTCGGACGATAGCTTTGGGCTGAGCGATACCGACGATGCGGCGTTTGCGACACTGGCTAGCGAGCTGGGCTTCTAAGGAGCTGTCTTGCCCTTTTTCCATTTTCCTATCCTGTCGTCGTTTTTCCCAATCCGGGATCGCCTTTACGCATGTAACCATTTTTTCCCCGAGCACTCTCGTCTATCTTGGCGTCTCCATTGCCCCATCTTGTGACGGCAATATACGAACGATACCATCCCGCACCCTCTGATACCCACGATTGGATCACACACGCACGCTCGCTAGGGAGGAGAAGCGGGCGGAAAAAACCGCACCTCTCGTCCTCCCGCGTCTCGGAGTTTGGAGCCACGCCAGGGACGGTAGGGATATCGATGCGAAAGAAAAAGCGAACAAGGTAATTCACCCCTTCCCCTCAACGAAAGAAGGGTGTGACCGAACCATTTCTTAAAAAAAAAAAAGGGGGGGGAAAGGGGGGGGGGAACGTGATGATGGGGGAGTTTGGGTTTAAGAAAGATCCGGTTCGTCCTGAACAGCCTTCCTGACCTGCCTGAGCAGTCTCGCCTGCCAACCGAGAATCTTCTTTGTGCGGTCGTACTCCTGTACGCGCGAGTCGAAGGTGGCGACATCGCCTGCTTCTGCGCATTCGAGCAGGCTGTGGAGGAACCGACCTTCCATCGTCGGGGGGAAGGTGGGGTCTTGCTGTGCGTAGAAGGCCATGGCTCGTCCGGCGGCGACGTAGTCCTGTTGAAGAGAAGGTCCAGATTTCGAAAGAAAAAATTAATCCCATCGAATATTGTAGCGGAGAGATTGTGGACAGGGATGGAAAGGATGCAGGGTGAGCGGGGGCGGGGAAGCTGCGAGGGAAGAGAGAAAGGGAGAAAGAGGATAATAGGGTGGGGCGGGGGAGCAGAAGACGTACGGGGATGGCGAGGTAGCACAGTCCGGCGTTGAGGTAGTAGTCCTTGACGCTGTACCTCGTCAGGTTGCTTTCGAGGCTCATGGCCGCCACCTGCTCCCACCTCTCGATGGCCTGCGGGAACCTGGCGAGGTCGGTCGCCAGTTGCGCCGCTTCCCTCCAGCATCCCGACGCCGTCCTGAAATAATAATAAAAAAAAACGTCCATTGCCCCCCAGCCGCGCACCCGCGATTCGAGAGCCAGGATCTTTTTATCAGCAAGCTTCCAACAACAGGTAACGTCTCAAACAGAACACCAGGGAGGAGCGGAAATGAAAGAGACTCACGCCTGTGCGCCTTCTTGTGTGTACCACTGGGCGGCCTGTTCGTAGGCCTTGAGCGCCTGTCTCGGGTCGGCGGCGTCAGTGTTGTACAGTTCGGCAATGGCCTTTTCGCGATCGGCGGCCTGTCGGAACTTGCCCCGCTCAAGGAGGATCTCGCGCGCCCGCGTCAGCGCCACCACTGCCACTGCTCGCCCGCAAAAGAAACAAAAGTGTGTGAAGGAAAAAGAACCCCTCGAAGGTCAGCGAATCCAAGCAACCAAAGCATAAACAAAGAACAGCGAGGAGCCATAGCTCGGAGCGAGAGTGCTATGGACCACCTACACTCGGGCCTGCTGAGGCGGAAACACTTGTTAGCCTCGAAAAACGTGTTGGCGGCATAATCCTTTTCGCCCGCCTTGATCTCGGTCTCTGCGGCGCGCATGAGGGCGTTTCCAGCCTCATCGAAACGGTTGGCGATGCGGAACTTGTTGGCTGCGGCCTTGAAGAGCTCGACAGCCTCCTCGAGCTTGCTCTGCGCGGACGAGAACCAGCCGCCGGACGCCGACGCCTTTTTCTCGGCGGCACGCAGCAGGTTTTCGGCGCTTGATGTTGACATTGTGGCGAAAGAGGTGGGTGGGAAGGATGAAGGAGTGGTGAGGGGAGTGGTGGTGGGGATGTTGATGGGAAGGAGGTTGGGAGCAGCGTCGGGAGGTGGAGGGGTTGGTTGGCTGCAACTACGCTGCTGCCCAAAGCCGAAATTAGCCTCCACTTTGGGTGGAACTATGCGTATGTGTGTGTGCGCGCGCCTTTGGCTCGGACGGGCGGTGCAGCACATCCATGTTGAAGCCAAGCCGACGCCAGCTTACAGCTCAGGGTTGGGTTGGCTGCTGCAGCTTCGATCACGGAGCCGCGTTTCAACTCGCAACGTGGCCAGCTGCCCGCGGTGTCTGGCCTGTCTTGCCTCTCTGGCGTCTCTCGCACGGGTGGGCTCTGCGTGGGTTGGTTGGGCGAGGGCTGCATTCGGATTGTTGATTGTTAATTCAGAATGGTGATTCATACACCAGGGATAAGTGGCATGCAGGCGGGTCTCGGCCTTTTCCCACACAACACGCCTTGGCTGCCTGGCTGCTTGGCTGCTTGGCTGCTTGGCTGCTTGGCCACATGACGAGCTGCCGTGTTGCCGAACAACACAGTGAAACGAGTAAAGAGTAAGGGCAAGAGTAAGGGCAAGAGTAAGGGCAAGAGTAAGGGCAAGGGCAAGAGCAAGGGCAAGGGCAAGACTAAGGACCAAGAGTCGTAGTCAGTCAGTCCGTCAGTGGGTCGGTCAGTCCCAACGTAACTATGCCATCAGCCACGCCCCCGCCAAAGCCAACCCAACCCTGTGGGGTTGGTCTTATCCTACAACGATTACAATAAGAATAGCATCCCATCATCCATCGTCCATCGTCCATCTTCCCATTCCCCCCGCCTCCCTTGGAGTGACCTCTCCATACGACTTGCCCGACCCCTTGCTACCCTACGATAAACACCAACACAAACACTAACGCTCACCGCGCCGCTTCTTCTGCCTCTGGATCGCCGCAGCACACTCCAGCCCAACCATGCACTTCCCACCGCGCCTCTGCACCGCCGCCACCGCCGCTAGCATTTGCGTCGTCGCCTCTCTCCTTCCTCTAGCCTCGTCCGCCTCGGTGCTGACCAGCAACGAGCGCGACTACGACCTCGACCTCGGGGGCATCACGTGGCGCGACGTCGAGACGTACAACCAGCCCTTTGACGAGGAGGCCGTCTACCGCGCCGTCGACCTCGATGACGGCGACGGTACGGGCGATCCGCACGCTCCGGGCTGGGTGGATCCACGCCAACACGGCGGCAGCATGCTCGACCTGGTGGGTAACGGGCTGCGCGAGCCCATCAACGTCATAATCTCGGGCCACTCCGACCCTCACGTCCTCTCCGACGCCGGGCTCAAGGACTACGTGCGCACCATCGGCTTCTCGTTCGAGTGCCTCAACCTTCACATGGGCAACCTCCAGCGCGCCAACCTCGGTGACGGCAAAGGTTGGCGCCCCGAAATGTTCGAGTACCGGCAGACGCAGTGGCCCGGCGCCCCCGGCCGATGGGTCGGCGCCTGCTGGGAGAGCCTCTACGGTGGCAACCATTTCAGGGCTTGGAAGCAGAACGGCACCTTGGCAAACACCGGCGCGTGGTTCCTCGCCGTTTCCAAGGAGAGGAACCTCAAGTACCACCACACCATCGACAAGGACGGATACAACCGCGGCAGGGATCTCCTCGTCGAGGCCGCCGAGAGGGGCGGCAAGTGGCAGAACTGGAAGTGGAAAGCCAATGTTGAGTGGGTCGATGAGCTCCTCCAGGCCGGACGACACGGTAGGTCCCCTCCTATGCTCCTTTGTCCCTTCTGGCCCCACCCTCTGCTGCTGCCCGGGCTCACGCCGACCTCTGATGTCCCTGCTCCCATCTTCTACCTAGGCATCAACCACAACATCTCGCAAGACGGCCGAACCGCCGTGCTCACCGTCTACCGCGTCATCGACTCGTCTCTCCCCTCAACCCCGCGCTGGCGGCTCGCGCTCGCCTCCTCGCTCAACGCATTCGCACTCTACATCACCGACGCCGTCGAACGCGTTATCCAGAGCCTCGGCCTCGGCCTCACCTTCAACTAACGCCTTCGCCATGCCCCCCTCTCTCGCACCGGATTTGCAGCTCACTCCCTTCGCTTTTTCACACTTTCCTCGTTTCGCCTCTCCTTTCGAGGTGGACTCACATACCCTTTCTCAGTCTCGGCATCTTGTTTCGTCCCTTAATTACCCGTTTCGTTGGCGTTGGACACGCCATCCTCTGCTTCCTCCCTGAACCGTACTTGGACCCGTTCCTCGTCCCGTAGACGCCTCGTTCCTCAGCATTCTTTTTGCCTCTTCACTCGAGCTACCCCTTTCTTCTGTTGCCCATGTATATTACGCCCCTGTTCGTCTTGTCGTGCTGCCTCGTTTGGGAGAGAAAAAGTGAAAGAAAACCACTGGCCTTTCCAAGGTACCGTGACTCGACAGTGGCGAGAGGGAATGAACGATGATGTTCATTCTCAAGGGGTCAAGAGAAAAAATATGGTGCGGGCTAGAATACAAGTGTGCGGATTCGACGAAACGACGACAACGGGAAGGGATCAGAAATGGAGCGATGACCCAGCGCTAAGGGAAGAGATCCTGAGAGTCAGGTCGAGATGCGAGCAATTACGCCTGCCGCAGCAGCGGGGACGAAGCTGCGTCAGGGGTAAGGGAGGGTGGAGCCTTGTTCAAGAGCCCGTGGTAAGGCTCGAGCCCTATTGGGCCTTAGCGGCCTTGGCAGCAGCGGCGTAGGCGGCCTTCTTCTTGTACGATCGGATGTAGAACGAGACAAAGAGGTAGATAAGGGGGAGAAGGTAGGCGACGTTGAGCGCGACGGCAAAGGCCTGGCCCGAGGTGGCGACGCACGACACCTTGTGGTCTGCGCCCATGCTCTGCGAGAGGGAGCGGAGGATGAAGGTGGCCGCCTCCTTGCTGTTGCTCGCGAGGGCCGAGTTGGCCGAGACGGTGCCGTTGAGGGCAGAAGCGGCAAAGTCGTCGGTGGCAAAGGTGGTGCTGGCGAGGGGCACGACGCGGCCCGTCGAGGGGAGCGATCCCTGCGGGTACGAGAGCGGGTTGTAGCGGATGAAGAGGTAGGCCGCCGCCAGCTGGACTCCGACAACCAGCTGCGTGATCTGGATGGTCGTCATCGAGCGCTTGAGGCCGCCGGTGAAGGGGAGCTTGAGCGCCGTCATCGAGTAGTAGGTGTACATGAGTGCTGCAGGCCAAGAAAAGACACGGAAAACAAGAGAGATGTCAATGGCGTCAGCGTCATCATTTTGCAAGAAGAAAAACCGGGCCATTGAAGGCAAATGGGAACTCACAGTGGACGAGGGAGTTGAACGAGAGGAAGAGGAAAGCGGCGCTAGCGCTGTATCGGTAGGCGGCCCACATGCAGGCCATGGCTCCGGCGTGATGGTAGCTCTGGAGGTTGCTGACCGGCTTTCCCTTGAGGATCAGGATTACCGAGTCGATGATCTCGTAGTACTTGCTAATGTAGAAGAGCCAGACAAAGATGCCGAGGCCCTTGCTGCTGGCATCGTGGATAGGCACGGTGCAGTAGGCGTTGACAAGGCCCGACGCGCCTCCGGTAAGGACGGCGTTTCCAAAGTATGAGGCGAGGCGGGCGGCGACGTTGACAAACGTCCACGCGCTGTAGACGGCGAGGAGAATGTTGTGTCCGAGCACTGCCTGGCTCAGGCCGTAGCTGCTCTTGACCAAGTCGGTCGGCTTGGGCTTGCCCGCGCCGAAGCGGTGGTTGGTGGCGTGCGTGGCGACCAGGTAGACGAGCGCTACGCTAATGGGCGTCCACGCCGAGAGCGAGGCCTGGAAGAGCCACTCGGGCACCGCGAGGCCCTCTGGCTTGGCCGGGTAGGGCTGGTGCTTGATGTTTTGCCACACCGAGAGGGCGGGGATGTCGAGAGCGTAGGGCATGTTGGAGAGGGTCGAGGCGGTGGCGGCTGTCGGCTAGGACTGGGAGGATAAGATCGGTTCGCGGCGGGTGCCTCGGGGCCGTGTCAAGGGTGGTGCAGGTGGGAGAGTATGGCACGACGAGGAAGGTCAAGTCTCAAGGGGAGGATGGATGCAGCAGATGAAGTAGCGCCCTTGGTTATTATACGACACCGAGGACCATAACCACCACCTCGAAGCAAAAAGGGGTTTTTTTTTGTCTACTGACCTGCCCCTGAAGGCTGGCCAAAACCCTCGCACATACAGCTGCCATGTCAGCTGAGCGGAGGAGCATGCGAGGCGAGCCGACGGACGAAGCGGTCGTCAACTGCTGGCTGGCAGATCAGAGGCAACTAGCAAGTTTCCCAAAGTGACCAGGTGGGTTTTTAGGTCGGCCCTGCAGTTTCGGCTTACAGCTACTCGATTGGCTTGGTGGCAACCTGTCATCGTGGCAGCAAATTCACTCGACAGCACCCGCTTCAATGGCTGCAGGTTAGGTATATGTGATTCGGAAAAGAGAGACAACAGTGGCCAGCCCAAATAAGCTGGCCCTGCGCTTTAGCCCTTCCTGCGTGTCCGCCTGCAAGCCAAGAACGGCCCCCAACTTTTGGATTGCTCAACGCCACTTTCCCTTCTGATGCAGCAGCACGCCACCCGCGACGTCGGAAACTCCGCGAGCCTCTTCGGTCTTCATCTGCCTGTTCTGCGGCTTTGTTCCGAGCCATGTGTAGCCGTCATCGTTCGGAAGCTTCCCGACACCACCCTTACGCCCACGCGGGTCGGCTTTTTGCCTCTTATTCTTCTTACTTCTGTCTAAAGAGGGTATCTTTGTCATGATAAGCCTTGCGGCCATTTCACGTCGATATGGAAGTAGATTGTTACCGCTAGCCATTGCCTGGCGCTGGCCATCTCGGCGTACTGCTGGGCACAACAGGAGCGCGAATCGGACGGCGTTCCGCCAGGCATGTGCGTAACTACGAAAGGGTAGCCGTTCATCATTCAGATGAGGCTGGTTTCGCTCTGTTGTTGAGCGTCCCCGAGAGATGGGCTATACCCGTGTGTTCCATTCTTGCGGTCTTCTTTTCCTCGAGCTAGGTGGTTGCTTTGTCTCTACGGCTTTCGAAGGATTTTTTTTTTGTCTTCTTCCCCAACAAAATGTCGACACGCGCGGTGCGGTCTGGGCGTTTCGCCCTCTCTGACCGGCCGCCGCGTGTCGAACGCGAATCCAAGCCACCCCAAAACCCTGTGAGCTGCACATCCTGGGTTCACGCGCGTAGTGCCGGTTCGGTGGCAGCCAGTGGAAGAGGATCCTGGTTTGATTTGCACGAGGAATTAATTCTTTGCCTCCACTATCCTTGGCGCCTGGGCTGCTGCCGGGGCGCGCGGAGCTTGAGGCGCCCCGTGCACCTCCGCCGACTGAGATTTACGTCGTCGCAGCACCAAAAGCCGCTTCAAGTAGGATCGAGCTGCGAACTGTCTGCTAGCCTTTGGGCAGAGCGACACCAAGCGTGCTACTTCGGATGGCACTCTGTGGAAAAAGCGATGTCGAGCTCTAGGCAAGCGTCAGGCAGGACCAAGAAAGCGGCGAGAAGACATCCCTTTTGCCCTGGCCCCCGAGAGCTCGACCCTTCCGGCTCCACACGGAGTCCTCCCAGACTGAAAAGAGGAACTGACGCAACCGCGTTTTGTTGGTGGGGCTGCTCTTGCAGGTTTTGGGGCAACGAGATGAGCAGGCGGCGCGTCCCTGTCCGAACGAGGCTGTAGTGGTCAAGCCGGCCAAGCCAAAGCGTAACCGACTGCCTTCGGAACAGCCGAGCAGCCGATGTGAGTGATCAGCTCATGGGTGGTCGCAGCTGTGTCCCGCGGTTCCCAGAGGAGATTGTCAGGTATACGAAGCGGAAAAATCGAAGTAGCCGAAGGCCTAGCAGGGAGCTGTCACTTTGCTCCAATAGTAATGCGTCGTGGTAGGAGCGCCACGTTTGCGGGATCGGGCTTACCGATTTTCGCGCCTGAGATCCATGGGCTTGTCGCAAGACGGCCGCATGGTTCAGAGGTTGCAAGGGCGCCTTTTTTGGGGGTGGCGTGTGCAGGGACGAAAGACTTACCCAGTGCTATCCATCAAGCAGTCAAGCTACCTCGCTCTAGCTGCCATTGGAGGCCCCAATTACGCCTCTAGGTGCCATTACCAGATTTCGGATCTGTTGACGCGGGGCGCATTTGCGCGAGGGCGGGGGCGGCTGAATCATCAGATTGCCCCACGGGTCAAGCGTTGCCACATCCGCCTCCGCCGGTTGTACTCTCTTTTCAACTCAACATTTCACACGACCAATCTCACATCCATGTGCTAAGCGAGCACACCATCTTAACAATTTGCAACGGCCAACTTCATCACTACTACTCTGGAGGGCGCTCTGGAAAGCATCCTGGTGCTTGTGGAGCAGGCTGCCAGGCCGGCTGGCAGTCGGGTTGGCGGGAGCCAGGCAGGAATGATGAAGATGGTCGCTGCAAATGCTTGGATTGGTCTTTGCCGGCATGAGAAAGTGCTTACATCGGTCGTGCAAAACGTTGAGTTGAAAAGAGTATGGCGTCAAGAACGCCTGGCCTTGTCCGAGGGCTCGATGGTTGCCTCGTTCCCCGTCTTTGAAACAGACCTGGAGGAGCATCGGTGGTATCGGTGGCAACGTATCGTGTATGTTCCGTGCCGATTGGATCATGACATGCTGCTTCCGGCCGGGTCGAAGCCTTCCACCCTCTACGTTTTCTGGCAAGCGAGAGCGGGAGCTTCCGTGGTCGGACCGCTTTCAAGCACCAATTGGCGGTGATGGCACTCTCGGAGCAATCCGGGTCCCCCCATCGGTGAGAGGTCGCGAGCTGTGTTTGGCTCCAGGACTGATACTACCTCTCTCTTTCTCAACACCAGCATCCCCTTCACTATCACGATATATCTCTCCCTTCCTCCACGTCACTACGCCGTCAGAACTCTCGACTCGACACTTCCCGCCCTTTCGCCTCACCAACAGCGATTTTGCAGCTCCTATTCGGCATCAGCACCTTCGCCAGTAGATCATATCAGTGGCCAGCAATTGCACCACCCGTCTACAGGACGTACGTGCCCATCACATCCCGGAAACAGCCGTCGAGGCACCATCACATCTCTCATATCCCAGCTCAACAGCAGGTCTGCACACGACGCACGCATCACGCAAAGTCGATTGAGAACGGAATCGATTGGGCTGGAACAAAGTACAAGGCAACTGACGGAAAGATGACATGACAGAGAGAAAAATAGACCCGGACCAAACTCGATGCTGCCTCGGCCTAGCGCGCGAGGCCAGAGCCGCCCGACAGACCTTCGCCCTTCGGCGACGCTGTCCTCGGATACTGCACTCCGTCTAAAGGACACTCCTGAAAAGCAAACCGCAGGGTAAAAAGAGGAAATTTGCATTTTTGGTCGTCGACCGCATCTACTGCTTGGTAGTGGTGCCCTCAAGGGCGAAACCACGTGCACTGTCGGGGACACTGAGGACGCGGAGGGAGTTGGTGTGTCCCTGGCCGCCTCGCCAGCCCTGGAGCGCGATGACGGTGTCGCCCTTCTCGATGATTCCAAGCGCGAGCGCCTCGGCAAGACCGTACTTGATCCTGTTGTCGACGTCCTCCTGCCACTTGGAGTTGTTCTCGGGGCGGGGGTGCGGGTAGAGGAAGGGATAGCAGCCGCGATAGAGGTGGACGTCGCGGGCGGTGTGGGGGTTGCGGGTGATGGTCAGGATGGGGCAGCTGGGCCTGTACTTGCTGACGAGGCGAGCGGTGGTACCGCTGGTCGACATCAGCAGGATGGCACCGGCGTGCTGCTCGAGCGAGGCGGCGACGGCGGCCATGGCAATGGTCTCGTTGGTGTCGGTGGGGACCTGGGTGAGGCTGCGCATCTCGTTGAAGAGGGGCGTGTAGGAGATGCTCTGCTCGGCGAGGTAGGCGGTCTCGGCCATCATTCGGACGGCCTCAACGGGGTAAGCTCCCTTGGCGGTCTCTCCCGAAAGCATGACGCAGTCGGCACCGTCGAGGACGGCGTTGGCAACGTCCGAGACCTCGGCACGGGTGGGTCGGTTGTTGACAATCATCGACTCGAGCATCTGGGTGGCGCAGATGACAGGCTTGCCGGCGATGTTGCACTTGGCAATCATCATCTTCTGGGCCATGAAAACCTGAGGGGCGGGGATCTCGATACCGAGGTCACCACGGGCAACCATGATACCGTCCGACTCCTTGAGGATCTCGTCGAAGTTCTGCACACCCTGGTGGTTCTCGACCTTGGAGATGATCTTGATGTGGGCACCCTTCTCGCCGAGAATCTCGCGGATGGTGCGGACGTCGCTGCCGCTTCGGATGAAGGAGGCAAAGATCATGTCGAGGTCCTGCTCGACGGCAAAAAGGAGGTCCTTCTTGTCCTTCTCCGAGATGGCGGGCAGATCGACGTCGGTCAGGGGAAGGTTGACACCCTTCTTGGACGAGAGGACGCCGTTGTTGACGGCTCGGACCTTGACGAGCTTGTCGCTCTCGATGGCGAGGACTTCGAGTGAGAGGATACCGTCATCGACGTAGATGGTTCGGCCGACCTCGACCTTCTTGGCGAGATTGGGGTAGTCGATGTAGAGATACTCGAGGCTGCACTTGTCGGCATAGGCATCGTCAGTGGTGACGTAGAACTCGTGGCCCAAGGCGATCTTCTGGTCCTCGCCGTCGATCATGACACCGGTCCGCATCTCGGGTCCCTTCTGTGGGTGGGGGCCGACGAGCGGACGGGGACAAAGACACGGGCGCTCGTTAGCAACGGTCAATGAACATGGCGCGAGGTATTGGTCACGCCTCACTCACGGTGTCAAGGGCAATGGCGAGGGGTCGGCCGGGGGTCTGCGCGACAACAGCACGAGCGTTGTCAATGACCGACTTGAAGTACTCATGCGAACCGTGCGAGGCGTTGAGTCGGACTGCGCATTGCGGCGACCAGGTCCAGCAAATGGGTGTTCTTTGCTGTCAAATGAGGCCGCCAGACACGTTCAGTGGGCCAACCCCGAAGCCACTTGGTACTCACCAATGTTCATACCCGCCTTGCGCAGGGCGCCGAGCATCTCGACATTGTTGGTCTTGGGACCGATGGTCGAGATGATGGAGCTACAGGGCGTCGAGAAAAGTGAGGTGGCGCGAGGTCAGGTGAGAGTCACCCTCGGGCAGGCGAGCACGGCCACAGCAGAGCGAAGGAGACAAGGGAGCGCTCGCCTGCATCTGTCGACCAAGGGAGAAGCATGGTTTAATCGCGACCCGGGACTCTTGCGACGACTCACGTCTTTCGGAGGAACTTGTTGTCGACACTGTGCTCGAGGGGGTTGAGCGAGGCGAGCCACTCGAGCTGCGACTTGGCGATGGGCGAGTAGATCATGGTGCCAGGTTGTTCCAAGGGGGGTATGAGAGGCGGGAGAGAGGAGGGACTGGAGAGGATGGAGGTGGAAGGGTGAAAGAGAGAGAGTGAGGGCCTGTATGTAAGAGCGAGTGCGCTTTGGCTGGGTGGTGCTGCCGCTGTTGGAGTCGTTGTTGACGCTGCTTGGCAGATCACTCACAACGGCCAGCCAGTCAGAGTACACATACACGCACGCACCTACCAAACGCGCCCACGCAGCGAAAGAGGTTGGCCGACCAAGCCTTGCTCGCCGTCCAGCACAAACCCGACTCAACGCTCGACTGCAGATTCACCCACAGCCAGCCCGCTCACAAAGCCAGCAAAACGCTGCTACATACATACGCCCAAACAGAAACAGAAAAAAAAAATTGGGCGCCGCCGCCGAGGCCCAACGGCCCGAAAGGACAAATCTCGGTGTAGAAGAGACAGGAAAAAACCCACACCACAAAGCAAAGCCAACCCAAGGCGAAGAAGTTTTGGTTTGAATTCATTTGTCTTCCTTTTGATTTGGTTGCAGCTCGATTTAATAACCACTTTTGGGCGTTTGGGTAAATAACCAGAATTCTATTCAACGGTTCCCCCATTCGCGCAGGTTCACCAAAATCTTTGCAGAAAAAACTCGACCCACAAAACAGGAAGAAAACAAAAAGAGATGGCGGCGCGATAAGTGTAAGTGGGCAGGCCACGGCACAGCACCGCATGCAGACCCACCTCGGTCCAACCAACCTCGTGGCAGCGCTTTGGTCGACCTTGGCACGTACGCACTCACACCACCAACACTCACCCACACACCTCTCCAGAGGCTAGTCAGCATCGTCCAGCTCGAGCTTCGATCCGCTATGCAGCGATATGATTCCCGATGACGGCCTCATCAAGCGCCCACTCCACCGCCTGGCGCGTCTTGGCGCGTGCGGCCCAGCATGCACGGACCAAGAGGTGGTCTGTCCCCGACCAACGAGCGTCAAGATCTCGATAAGCAAAGGCAAGCCAACGCAAGAGGCAAAATAAATCCTCCGTCGCGCATCAACGTTGGCAGAGCGTAGGCTAAGTATGCACGGGCAAGCAAGACGAGGCCCAGACGGTCGAGCTTCCGTGCCGACGCGGCCGCGCCGTTTGCTTTTGCGCCTCTTCCTCTCCTCGTCTGGTGCTTGCGTCTGCTACGAGGGGCAGGCCAGAGTGCAAATTTCCCAACGGCCAAATCGCACGCCACCTCTTCGGCCTCCAGCCGATTTGGTGGCCAAAACCCCAACGCTTTGCCTCTGCTCATCGCGCGTGGTAGTCCGCGTCTCCCGCCTTCCGACGTTATTTGCTTTGCCTTGTCGATAATCGCACTACATACGGTATGCTCACCACCAATTACACCTTGACCACCAATTACACCTTGACCACCAATTACACCTTGACCACCAATTACACCTTCACCA
>JALNIF010002993.1:0-11098 GCA_026284005.1 Thecaphora frezii | reverse complement strand
CCCAGAGACTTACTTTGACCCAGTTGCATGACATCCCTACTTCCCTATCATAATCCCCTCAAGGATGAATACGCGTTGCTTTGCTTTGGTCGCATTCCTGTTGCCCGAGCGACTCGCACGAGAAAACGGCCGCCGCAAGACCTACCCTATTTTCGTTTCCTCCAACGCGGGGCCCCGCACAAGGAATACCAGTGTGGCTGCACTCGACTGAGGCTGAGCTGGACAGGGCTGGCGGGGCTAGGCTTTTGCTGTGCAGCATAATACAGGTCAGCTCGCCTTGGTCCAGGGTCTAGCCGCTCTGTTGTCTTGAGCACCGGGGCGAATGGGATTTGCGTGCTCGACCATAGAACACTGAGAGAACCCTACGGAAGTGGCGCTCCCGAACTTTTTTATTTTATTTTATTTTTTTCCCACCTCGTCATTCGCGTGGATTGGCGCCCGCCCATCCGCATTCGGTCGTGCTTGACGGCAACGGGAGTAAGCCGCAACGCTTTCCAGAGTCGTTTCACAGTGGGCGCTTTGAAGTCGATGTGTAAAGCATGTGCATGCGAGCGGCGTGACGATAACCGATGCGTGGCACGGATAGGCTCGGCAGGTCCGGGCCGTCACTAGAGTAGTCACTAGTCATAGTCACAGAGTGTGAGTGTGAGTGTGAGTGTGAGTGTGAGTGTGAGTGTGAGTGTGAGTGTGAGTAGTCCGAGTGGGGTGACTTTTGAGGGAGCTGAGGCAAAAACTACGGAGCTGCCGAGCCACGGCCACATCCGATGGCCACGCCGCCAACGCGAGTTGGAGCGTGAAATGGCTGTTGCCAAACCACGAACAAAGACTGGGCGAGGCGGCGCTCACTGGCTGGCAGACTCAGAGTGGTCCCGCTCGAGCCAGCTGCCTCCTTCGGCCCTCGATTACGCTACGACCCAGGCCCAAACCCTTTCTCTCCCTCCTCATCATCCAGTCCATCGTCGCCTCTCTGGCATCCAGCTCCCAGTCGACGCATCCTAGCCCTCCTTTTCCCGGAAATATCGCTGCAGCCCATCCTCCACGCCTGTGCGCCCAGCCTCGCATTCATCTGCATCGATCCGCAACCCACAGTCCGTTCTCCCACCAACACCGTCTTCTGCCCGCAATGAAGGTCGACGATCTCGAGGAGCGTTCCAAGCGCAAGCGCGTGGCCGCCATCATTAGCCGCTGGGCTGGCGCCACCTCGATCCCCTTTGCCTCTCAATCACACGGCCACGACCATCAAAAGTCCTCCGACCACATAAAGCCCCACGTTTCCGATTCCAAGAACCTTACAGCGGCCGTCAACAGCTCCGCCAGGCAGTCGGCCAGCATCCTCAGCGCCATGGCAGCGTCGGCCAAGAATGCCACCGACGCCACCGCAGAGAGGCTCTCAATCGACCCCAAGAACGACGACGACGAGCGCTTCCCCTTTGAATCGCCCCTGCGTGCCCGTCGACGCCTCGCAGCCATCGCCACCCAGCTCGGTCTCGCCACGTCGACCGCTACGCAATCGAGCCATCGCCGCTCTTTGAGCCTCTCTTCGGCCACTTCGGAGCCCGAGTCGGACGCCGGGGCCGATGCCAGGTGGTCCAACCTTCCCCGGTACAAGGATCTGCCCACCGAAGGCGGCTACCCAGGCTGCGCCTGGGCGGTGTGGGGCAAGGGCGACCAGCTGGGCACCATCAACCTCCTGACTGACGCGGTGGTCGCACGGGCGGCCAGGGAGGAGGTTCGCACGGGGGCCCGCATCACGCTCAACTGGCCGCTTCACCTCCCTCTAGAGCCCTTTTTCAAGCGAAAGGAAGTTCGCCACCAGCTCCACGGGAAGGGAGGCGAGTTTTGGACCAAGCGGAGGGACGCCACCATCGAAGCCCTTCGAAAGCAGGGCATGGACGTCGTCAACCGTGGTCAGGGTGAGTAGGCCCGCCAAGTGCAAGCCCAGTCCAGTTCTTTCCTAGGGAGAACGAAATTCGATGTTGATCATCATCTTCTACGCCGCGGCCCTTTTGCGAGGCGCAGACTCTGTTCCCGTCTGCGATGACACCCTGGACCTCAACACCCAGTCCGGAAGCCAATGGGACGGACTGAGGCACTATGGCCACCTCGGTCTCGACTGCTTCTACGGGGGCGTATCGCGCAAGGAGCTACAGGACTCGTTCCAGGACCACAGCGCCCACCCTATCACGCCCGAAGAGCTCGCATCGGAGGAGAACAGTAAGAGGGACCAGCTGGGTATCCACCACTTAGCGCAGCGCGGCATCTGCGGCCGAGGCGTGCTGCTCGACGTCTTTGGCTACTTGTCGAGCAAGCCCGGAGGTCCGAGGTGGAAGGAGTACGCTTACGATCCGAGCACGACGTACGTGATCACGGTTGCCGACCTCAAAGCGACGGCCAAGGCACAAGGCGTAACTTTTAGGCAGGTGAGGATCGCCATCTGCTCTACTTCTCAAATCGCCACCATCGGATTCAAAAATAACCACAATCCCTTAACATTTATTTTTATACATATATATATATATATCAATTCCTTAAATTTTTGTTTCATTTTTTTTTCTCGGGAATTGTGACGCAGGGCGACATCCTCCTCGTCCGATCCGGATTCACCTTCCGCTACTACAACTCAACGGCTGAGGAGCGACAAGCATGGACGCAGCGCCTCACTTTTACCGGTGTCGACCAGTCGGAAGAGATGAAGGCCTTCCTCTGGGACAACCATTTTGCCGCCGTAAGTCGCACGTCTGACCCTCTTGTTTTCTCTGCGCCTCGTCCCTTCCCATTTCCCAACCTTCCAACCTAGCCCGGTTCGCGCCGAAAAGTTCGCCATCCTCCTACCCCGGAAACTAACGCTTCTCACCCCCTACACCCTCTTTCCGCGAAACCGCCTCGCCAAACAACTAGGTGGCAGGTGACGCTCCCGCCTTTGAGTGTCGACCGGGCCTGCCCAACCATCCGCTGCTCCACGAAACTCTGCTAGCCATGTGGGGCATGCCGATCGGCGAGCTCTTTGACCTCGAACCCCTCGTCAATCACGCTGCCAAGACCAACCGCTGGACCTTTTTCTTCTCCAGCTGGCCCCTCAACGTCCAGGGAGGCGTCGCTAGCACCGCAAACGCGGCCGCCGTCTTTTAGGCGAATCGTCCTTTCCCCTATATCTCATCCCTCTTCCCGATCCCCTCCCATGCGGAACCCCAATAATGCGTCTCGATCTTCGCACAAATTCGCCTTCCCTCTGTACCTAGCCTCCCTGATTCGCAATACTATGTGACGTCCAAACCCCACACCTGTCACATCGCCCCTCGACAATCCCTCGGCACGAGCATCCACCCTCCAAGAGGCGTTGCGCCACCACAGCGGAGGGAACAAAAACCAAGCATTGACTTAAATTTCTCAAAAAAGACAAAATGACAACCAACCCCCACGACCCGAGGCGGTCTTGCATAGATCGACAATCAAAAATGCTTTAAAAAAAGACGGGCTTGAGTTCACAGATACCGGTAGAGACGACAAACGCAGACGCAAGAGAAGTGTCAAGAATTGGTGTTAGAGTGGCAGCGAGAGGGACAGAGTTAAAGAGAAAGAGCGATGATATGTGAGGGGAAAAGGGGAGGGAAGCAATAAAAAGGAGAAACGATGGAAGGCGGAAGAGAAAGCCAGCGCCAGATGAAAGATAATAGGTCAAGGATGGCGAGCTTTGGAATGCAGATGTTTTGGGCAAGGCGGACTCGGCTTGGGGCTGTATGAATGATGGCGGGCAAGTGTCCAGAGCTGCTCTGGGAACGAGCTCGACGGCCGCCGTTGAGACGACCTAGCGACGTTACTCGAAACGGGCCAGGCTTTGGCAGCGCTCAAATCTCCAGGGGCGAGTGTGTGGTGGCCTCAACGTCCGCCATGCTCATGTGCGAGTGTCCATGCGTCTTGCTGTCGTCGACGTTGATTCGAAAGGCCGACGCCTGCGGGCTCGCCACCCTACTGCCGCCGTTGGCGTGGGCCGAGTGGCCGTTGCCCGAAACCTGAACGCGGGAGCGGTGCGCGAAGTTTCTCGCCTCTGACGTACCGGGCGTCGGCGGGCCTCGAGGCTGGCGCAGTAGATTGGAGCCGGGCGAGGTTCCGTTGGCGCCGTTGCTCGCCTCGCCCATTCCGGAGCTGCCCAGAGAAGGTACCGGCGGCACGTCAAATGGCGACGAAAAGAGACTCTGCAGACCAGCAGCTCCTCCGATGCCGCCCGGCTGCGGCCGCCTGCCCATGGTGGCAGAATAGCCATCACGAAGATTCATCTGCGAGCGCCGTCCCGCAAGGCTTCCGGATCCGGGCGCCAGCATGCCAGAGCTGTAGGCGCCGTTCGCCGATACATCTCGGTCCAAGGCGGCGCCGCGCTTCATGTCGGGAGCCGACTTCTTCATACGGAGCGCCGAGCGTCCCATGGTGGCACTGCTGCCGGGAGCCAGTAGTCCGGAGCCGTAGCCCTCGCCGCCGACGCCGCGGTGCGACCTTCCAATGGTGGAGGCCTGGGTGCGGAGGGGCCGATTCTGGGCTGGGACTTCGTTCTTGGTGACAATGACGTATCGCTCCTCGCCCTCCCCCATCGAATAGTGGTACAGGCCGAGCCTCTGAGCAACAAGATGCACCGTGCGTCGTTCGAGCGGGCTGAGGCTCCTCGAGAAGGAGAGCTCGTCGCGCATCCGGTCGTCCTTGAACAGCAGCACCCTCGAGTAGATCTCCAGCGTGGCAGCGTCGTTGAGGTCCAGCTCCTCCTTCTTAGGGTTGGCAGCGGCGTTCGACGAGAGCTCGGATGGGGCGCCGACGGCGGGCCCGTTGCCCGCGCTGGGCACGGCCTTGAGGGAGTCTGCAGTGAGCGGAGCCCTGGGCGTCGAGAGGTTGTCGAAGCCCTGGGACTGGCCGTTGACCATGTCGCCGCTGTAGCCGTGCTGCATGTATCCCTGACCGGGCGCTGCTCCGGGCATAAGGTAGGCGTTGGCGTTAAACTCCTCCTGGCGTCGCCTTTCCCTCTCCCTTTCCTTTTCGAGCTGCATGCTCTGCATCCTCTTGATCGCCTTTTCTTTCTCGATCCTCTCCTTCTCGCCGGCCTGCAGCACCTTCTTGTACTCGACTCGGAGCTTGCGCCCGCTAACGTCGAAGCCGTTCAGCGCAGCTACCACGGCGTCGGCCTCCTCTCCGGTACGGAAGTTAGCAAAGGCGAGTCCGCGGAAGACGCCCTGATCGAAGTGATAGTTGAAGGCGTAGGGCATGGGGATCGAAAGGTCCTCCTACGTTGCAGCAATCGATCCCAAGTAGGAGATGCGGGGCCGGCCAATTGGTGCGGGTTAGTTAACCTCGTCGACTCGGGATCACGATACTGTAGAGCACCGTTCGCCCGGGCATCCAGGCGGCTGATACGCGAACGTGCACTCACAATGATCTGGAGGAGTTGCTCCTTCTTGACGCTGAAAGGGATGTTCTTGACCACGATGGCGGTGGGGATGATGTCGTCCTCGACATTACCGGCGTTGCCGAGCAGCGAGACGGGGGCTTGCTGGGCGAAATTGCCGCCAGCGTGCGACTGGTAGAAGCTGGCAGGCGAGGCCATTGAGGTCGGCGGAGAATCGCCCGAAGCGGGACTCAGCGAAGGGTCGGTGTTGGAACCCCACTGGCTGGGGATGCCAGCGCGCGAGTTCTTGCGCATGCCCGTCGCAGATCCAAAGTTGCCGCTTCCTCCCGTGCTTCCAATGGTTCCGGGTCCCAGGTTGTGGCCGAAACCGCCAAAGGCGCTGTTCGCGGACAGGTTGCCGTTGGCGCTCATCTGGGTACCCCCATAGGGGATGTTCGACGCCTGGGTGGCGGTCGGAACAGGAGACGAGGAAGACGGGAAGAATCGCTCGAAGCGCGCCGAAGCGCTCTGTCCGGTGGAGGGCGGCGACTGTTGGGAAAATCCACTCGACTGGCCGGGTAGGTCGTTGGATCCCAGGCCGGTCGGGGACCGCAGTGAGGCGGAGCCTGCCTGCCTCTGCGAGCCCATGTAGTGGGCAGGCTGGTGGGCATCGTGCTGGGAGTCGCCAATGTTGAGCGAGTTGAAGGTTCGCTCGAGCTGCTGATCTGTCATTATGTCGTCCAAAATAAGCGTGATCGGTGGGCGAGAGGTGGGTGACTTGGGAAAACTAGGCGCCTAGAGGTTGCGACGGAAGGGAAGCGGACCGTCGCCAGAGGGGATTGGCAGCGACACAAATACAGCAAGAGAGAAACCCTGAGGCCACTAATCGGACCGGGACGGAAATGCAAAGACGAGGACCCCCAAAAGGAAACTTTGGAATGCTACAGATTCGACGCCCAGCCTTTTTCTTCTTTCTCCTGGGATGGAAAGGGCGTCTTGGGATCCGGGGCAGAAACTGGTCGCGAGGCGAAATGCGTAGGTTATCGGATGCGAAGGGTGGGTCTGTGCAGGAGGGCGGAGTGTGAGCGAGAGGGAGGGGCGGTAGTAGGAGGGTTGCGTGGACGGTTGAAAAGTTGCGGTCGCCAGCACAAAGCGTGAGCGATGAGAATGGCGGGCCGAGGTGGGGTGAAGGGAAAAAAGCAGAGAGGTGGGGTTGGGAAAGGCGAGAGGTGCGCTGGCGCGACGAGGAAAGGCTGGCTTCCGAGCGGCGCAAGGGCGAAGGCTGCTGGGTTTTGTGGCAGAGCGAGGTAGGGCAAGGACCGGCTTTTGGCTAGCAGGAGCGGATCGAGGCCCGTGCGGGGATCAAGAGGTGAGGTGCGAGGGGAGCTGGGACGTTACTGGTATAGTCGTCTCTGAGGTTCGTACCGTCGATGCGCAGAACAGGCAGGCTGTTTGTTGGGCAAAGCTGGTCGTCGTTGCGTGGCGTTGCAAGTTTGCGAGGCGGGTAGCGGAGGTGGTATGGAGCGAAGGGGAAAGCGGGGAGGGAGAGGCGAGGTTAAAGCGCGGTCTCAAAGGGAAGGGATAAGCAAGGACGAGGTCCTCGGTGGGTGAAGAGGGAGGATAGAAAGCGGGAGGGAAAGGGGAAAGAGGGAAGACGGGAAGATGGGGCGTAAGAGATGGGTGATGGTGGATGGTGGCGAAGAGGGGGATGAAGAGGGGGCAAGAGAGAAAAAGAGGGAGAGAAGGAGAAGGGAGGGGGAGGCAAGAGAGAACAAGGGGGAGAGAGAAGACAAAGACTGCCACCCGTAGCGACGCGCGCGCTGGGCGGGGACGAGCGAACAACGGCACCAACCGCACCCACGCACCGACCGCACCAACCGCACCAATGCGCCAACGCACCACTCTGCACACAGAAGCCACCTCACCACTCGCCTCTGCGCACCCACACCCCCGTACTCTTACCCACACTTACACTCACACTTGGCCGCGCACGCCGTTGGTTTGTTAGGCGCAACGCCCACCGCGTCTGCAGAAAGCTCAACGCAGCACCCAGTCAATTCAACCCAAGCCTCAGCCCACCAGCCCTGCGCTCACTAGGTATATGTAGCTATGCAGAGACGAGTGGTTGTTAGTGCAGCGCTCAAGCTAAGCTATGCACTCACCCAGTTAAGAGTCCAATAATCACAATCCTAATCCACAGGGGCAGCGCAGCCCTCCGCTTCAACCAGCGGCGGCAAGCAACGCCCAGACTCGCTTTCATGTTTGCGTCTGCGTCTGCGTCTTCGACGTCCATGCTACATACTCCCTGACTACCGAGTAGCCACATATCGCAAACCAAATCGCCTGCCAGCGCAACGACCGCTGACGCAACCAAGAGGCGAGCCAGCCACTTACGCATACCAACGCACGCACGCACAAGGGTCAGTAACCACACAGTCCTAAGTACAGCTCAAGATGCGCCGCCCGTGCCGCTCACCACTTGGCCCGCTCCCTTTTTTCTCGCTTGGGCCCGCACCGTACGCAGTTGCAACGCTCCTTCGCCCTCTGCTTCTACTTGGCCATCCCATTACATATTTTTCCTAGCACTTTCGATAGAAAAAAGTAGTGATAAATCGAAACCAACTAAAATGTAATCACGTACTTGATGTGCAATTCTGTTGGGTCCTCTTCGCTAAAGTGGCCAGAATCGCGTCTAAAAAAGGTGGAAGCGTCGCTTGCATAAAATGGGGAGAGAAAAAAACCAAGAGCGAAAATCCTACGCGAGCCAAGGATGGCCCAGCCGTGGCAGCCCACGGCGAGGCATCATTGCGCGTTCTCTTCGCAGCGCCAGCACTTGCTGCACCATACGCAGCCGCTGCCTTGGCCAGCTGCAACCAAGATTTTTCGCTTCCGTCATTTAAACGCACTCCCTGCTTCTCGCACCCTCTGGCGGGGAGCGCAGCCAGCGAGGGCAAGGGCAAGGGTCAGCACCGTACCGTGGCGCCGCCATCGCTGCTGCTGCCGCCGCCCCTGGCCTTCGTCGGGCATACGGTTACCGCACGTTGGGGGTGTCAGGATGGAACCCAGCACGGGTGCGTTGACAGCCGAGGTGGCCTAGCAAGTGAGTAACTAGGGCGGGCTAGCTGCTGCCGATCACAGCTTTTGCTGGTCTGGCCTGGCCTGCTAGCTTGTCAGCGTGGCGCCTCGCTCTCGGCTGGGCAGGCTGGGCTGGTCCAGCCGGGCCTCGCACGAGTCGCCTTGGGCTTACAACCTCATATGTACCGCATCGTCCATCGGAGAGGTACAGTAGCGATCGTATCGCCAACGCCTGTGCATCTGCTCTGTGGATCAATCAAATCGACTGTGGCGATGGCCATCCGCGCCAGCTGGTCGACCCAAGTAACCCACACCTGGCGGCTTCCAGCCAGCATCGTGTGGGTGGCCAACGCAAGACTCGGGAGTGGGCTGCGCACGTCGAGCGGTGGGGAGCAGGGTCCAAGTAGTCAAGTCCCACTTTGTGCCCAGCGGCGTCGCAGCTGTTCTCGAGCTAAGTAGGGAAATCGGCCAGCTAATTTCAAAAGGAAAACAAAAAGGAAAAATTAACGAGCGCCGTCGGCACTGCCAACTCGACCCCGCCGCCGACGCTCGGGCCACCGACTTCTCCTTTTCCAGCTCTCGCTTATTGATTCGTGACTGGAGGATGACAGCAGCCCATGCCACCGCAGCCTTCTCGACGCTACTCGACCGCAAACAAAGGTCTTTCAGCTTGGCCAGCAAACCGAGCAAGCAACCCGAGCAAGCAAGCGGCCAAGCTTTGTATCTGTCGCTTGCGGGTCGCCAGGCCCGGCGGGCTGCCATAACTATACAAGCTGCGTTGTGCTTTTAGTGTGCAGACGCAGCTCACGCGGGCGACCGAGGACCACCAGCGCATGGCTCACGTCGGGATCGGCGGAAATCGTACTTCTGGAAGGCTTCGAGCTGGCCGCTGAGCCGTATGGTGGCCGCCACGCCGCCTGCGCGTACGGAAGGTGGATTGTGGGAGCGTCCTCAACCTCCGCACAGAGCATAGCCAGCTAGGACGTCGGCTGGTTTCCGGCTTTAGTGCAAAGGCGAGGGCAACTTGGCCGCCGACCTGGCAGCCATAGTGGCAGGAACGCAATTCACAAGCACAAACCTACTTGTATTTTAGCATGACAAACCACCACTAAATGAGTTGTCATTCCACGCCTGGCTCGGCCCTCGAACCGACCGCCTTGAAGCCTCCTATACGACACTGGTTCCAACGTGGCTAGAGCGCTTGCTTTAGGGGCATTAGTCATTAGTGGGCTCTCCACAGACTGAATGTGTCGATGTGGCAAGCTACTGATGGGCATGGTATTGACTAGACTGGATGAGGGGCCATCCAATCTGTACATTGAGGTGTGCTAGCTATATATACATGCTTGGGGCCAGCCTCATAAGCTCAGCCCCATTGTCTATCTACACCAGCTATCTGGTGGTATTGTTCCACCAGACACATCCCCACCAGTGGCCCCTATTGGGTCTCCTACCGGCCAGGTCCTCTAAGTCTACCTATGCTTGCAGAGCCAATACCTATGCCTGCCTGTTCACTACTACCTATGATGCTACCAAAGCCTGGGAGCAACTTGTGCCAGCTAGGATAAGTCACTCCCACCAGCAACTTATTCCTGCGTAAATAAGCTGCTCCAGAAATTCCAACACCTACTACCTCCAGCCTGGCACAGGCCTCCCAGACTCTGGCCCTGACATTACCCCCCCCCTCCCTTTTAAACCTGAGCCCTGGTGAGGGGTGCTTGTGTCAGCTACCATCATCTCTCACTCTATTGCCCTTTCTCCCCCCAAATATCTCACCATGTCTTCCTACTCCCCTGGCAACTTCAATGCTGCTTTGGCCCACTCTCTCCACACTGGTCTACCAATCCTGATGTATGGCATGACTGAGGTCAAGCAAGAGATGGTGATCTCAGACCTCAAGGACTGGCTGGACAACTGCCACTCTCAATACACCCAACAAAGGGCTCTTGATGTGGCTGAAGGCCAAGCCAGTCAGCCCAGCTTCCATCAATGATTCAAGGTGGATCTCCATTGTTTGCCATTGGTGGCCTCAAGGGAGGAGGCTCAGTGGCTCTTAACCATGGTAATTCTGGTGGTGTGGTCGGAGCGACTTATTCTGACAAACAAGTTACTGACCTGTATTGTGCTCCCAGGCCCACAAGCCTTCTAGCTGTGTCTTTGATGCCCCAGCTTGGCTTCACCAGATGTATGGCATGGCCCCTGTTGCATTCCTGCCCAAACATAGCATGCTCAGGTTGGCCAAGCAGTTGTCCCTTGGCCATCCAGTTCTACTTGAACCCTGGTGGGCAAGTGCCTATGGCACTGTCAAAGTGGTGCAGCAGCATCTGGGATGTTCATTGTGTGTGCCTGCAGTGGTGGCATGTTTTGCTGCCTAGCCTGCTCCCCTGCCCCTGGATGCTACTGCTCCTCCTGCAGCACCCTCACCGGTGCCTTCTGTTAGGGCCTGTGCCAGAGGCTGCTCCAAGAGTTGAAAGTTGGTGGGATGTGCCATGTCAGTGCCAGCTGGCACCAATCATCCCCTGACATGTCACCTGTATTTAGACTTCCAGCTCCTCACTCGTCTCCTCCCTCCTGATTATCATCATCCACAATCAACCTCAGGAATCCAGATCACCCCCATCCTCACCATCTAACTGATTAAATCAGTACCATGGAAAA
>JALNIF010002986.1:0-12576 GCA_026284005.1 Thecaphora frezii | reverse complement strand
TCGAGTACTTGGTGCGCTCGGCAAACTCCTGGAAACCGCGGTGCTTGGCGAGGGTGCGCTCGATGTGCTTGGCCTTTTCAAAGTTGGCAAAGTACTCGGTGTAGCAGCCAAAGCAACTCATGTGGCGGTAGACGAGGTCGCCGAGGCCGGCGCGGACGGCTTCGCCGCCGCGTGCGGCAAGCGTCTCGAGGTCGATGAGGAAGGCGCGGTTGGCGCCGACGATCTCGCCGATGTTGCCGAAGAGGCGCTGCGCCTCGTAGATGGGGATGATGGCGGTGTCGCGGTCCTTTGCGAACTGGCGCAGCGGGATGGAGTACTTTTGGTGGAGCGTCTCGATCCTGCGGATGTAGTTGTGCTCGGTGTCGATGAGCTCCTGCACCCTGCCGAGGAAGCGCGCCATGTCGAAGCGCGCCGGCTGCAGCGACGCCGGGTCGTGGTGGCGTCGGTCAGTGTCGGACGAGATGGCGTGAATGCTGGATCCGCTGCCCGAGCGCGGGATCCCCTCATCGGCCTGGTCGTCCTCGGTGGCGCCGTTGTGGTCGACGATAACGCTGCCGAGCCAGGGGAGCAGCACGCCGGGCTGGTCGGGCTCGATCGAGGCGCTGGTCGAGTCGGCCTCGAGCACGACATCGTAAAAGTAGGCCCTCGAGAGGCTCTCGCTGACCGCCGAGTCGTAGTGGACGCCGTTGTGTGCTGCGGCGGACGTGGAGGGATGGTAGGATGACGCCGATGGCTCGGCCGAAGCGCTGGGAAACGCCGAAGGCGGGGCGGGATGCCCCGACGCAAAGGCCAGCGACCGTACGCCTCCTAGCCGCGACGACGGACGCTCGGGCGAAGGAAACTGCACCGCCCCACCGGCCGCCGACAGGGGCCGAGAGAGGGAACGCGGCGGCATTGCGACAGGATCGGATCGAGACGGCGAGGGCGAGACACGGAAGGATGCCCCGCGAGGCAAAGCTTGGGAGCGCACACCGAGCAGGAGCTAGTAGTGAGCGAGCTGCCGAAACGAGGGCGGGCGGAAGCCGAAACCGAGGTCGGAGGCGGAACCGGTAGTGGTAGCAGCGCACCGCAGCAGTGTCTTCGTCGTCGTCGCTTTCGCCGTCGGTCCAGCGGAAACCACTGCCACGTGCTCGGGAGAGAGACCAGCGCGGGTCGGTCGATGCGCTTCACGGACTTGGCTTGGTACGGCGAACCTCGTGGACAACGCAGCTTCCAGCGTCACAATCTTGCCCACGCTCCGACGAGCCGCAGTCGGCGCTAGAAGTGGCAGTGAGAAGAAGGGGGAGCCGGCCCGCCGACCGAAAAGAAAGGGGATCGGGGCGCAAGCGTGGGACTGGACGGGCGGCGTTCCGGGGGCGGCGGAGGAGGGTAAGAGATAAGAAGGAAGGAGAGGAAGAGGAGGAGGAGGAGGAGGAAGAGCGGCAAGATGCGTTGATGCGATGTCGTAGGGCTAGGAAGGATGAAAACGCCTGTTCAAGCTCGGATGCGGCCGTTGGCCAGACGAAGTAACCAAGCAACCAAGCAACCACCAGCCACACGAGGCTAACTACCTTTCTCAAGCCCAACACTTTTTTTTTTCCCTCGCTTTTCCGACACTCACTTTAATTTTCGAGATCAACACGCGGGTCAACCGCGAGTGCGCCGGTTACGCTCGAGCCCTCCAAGTTTAGTGGTGCCAATCTAACCACCAGCTACAGTAGCTCACCTCGCAGTATCCCAAGATGAATTCATGATTTCATGTATCTTTTTCCCTGGCTTCTCCCTGGCTTCTCCCTAGCTTTTTATTATTTTAATTTTATATTTATGTATTTTTATTTTATCTTTTGGGTTGATTCGGCACTGTGAGTGCTGCTGCTGAAGACACTGCTTGTGAAAAAAGCCCCTGATTCTCTTGCAGCGACAAGTCGACGCCTCGACACGCTTTTCCGCGAGCCATCTGCCACGTGATCCGACTCACCACAGCGGTTGTTCAACTCGGCCGGTTCCGTCGGCGCACGCACGCACGCCACGCTCACACCCCATACCACCCGTTTCCACCCTCGGGTCGCTTCCTTGCCACCACGCATCCATCCGCGGCCCTTGCTGACGACATTCGCCACCGTTGCAGCTCTCCCTCGGCCCGCTTTGCTTTCGCTATTTTGCGCTGAAACATCGCCCCTTGTTCGAATGCTCGGATCATGGTGCCACACGCCACACACCAGGAGAAAAGCATTCGGATATCTCTTTGGGTATTGTGTTGGGATCTCTATCGAAACGCTAACAGAGCTATCTATGACCGTTTCTGGGGACAACCTTGCTAAAAGAGTGTGAGTATGTTGTCCAGAGCAGGACTCAAAGAGAGTGGTAGGGTCGAGGAGCTATAAGGCTCCGACGCACAGGAGGGGGGTTGTACAAAAGAGAGAGAGAGAGAGAGAGAGAGAGAGAGAGGGGTGAAGATTGGTTTCTTTTCCTTTTTTTCCCTTTTTTCTCTTATTTTTTTTCTTCCACAGCTCGAAGGCTGGTAACCGAAGGCAAAAACCAGAGTCGAACGGATACAGGAAAAAGAGAGGCCTTTAATTCCGCCGGTTGGGGCTGTTGGGGTTGAGCAGATGCTTGCCCTGCTTGAAAAAGGCGGCCACAAAGAGCTCGCCGAGGATGCTCGACGGGTACTCGAGCAGCAGCCGGAACAGCACCGCCAAGCAGCTCGAGATGACGAGGCAGAGGACCCACGCCTTGGCCACCGTCGAGCCGCTGCCGTGGCTCAGCACTCGGTCAGCGCTAAAGTGCATGATGCGCGGCAGCACGTTCCAGAAGACGATTGGGTGCATCACCGTCAGACCGGCCGCCAGGTGGCGTCCCATAAAGGAGATGCCGCAGTTGCCGAACGCGAGGCGGAGAACGGGCGTCACATCCACCAGCGCCACCAGCAGCATCGCCGCCAGGACGTCAGCGCACCGCACCATGTCGTAGCCCGACCAGTAGAGACGCGTGAAGGGTCCCTCCAGCACATGCAGCTCCGACAGTCCCTCGGTCACGTTGTCGCGCAGCACGTCGAGGAAGAGCAGCAGGCAGACGAGTACCGCCAGCACCAGCTGGAGCAGCGCACCGACTGCGGTGGAGCTCGTCAGGGCCTTGATCAGCGAGGGCCGTCCGGAGGGCACCGACCGCACCAGTCGTTGCAGGCGGCCCGACACGTCGAGGTCGGCCAGCATGAGGCCGGCAACGAAGGGCGTCAGGTACGCCCACGTGGCCCAGTTGATCGCCAACATGGCAAAGTAGAAGAAGAGGCGGGTGTCGGTGCCGAGGAACTCGCCAAACATGGCCAACGAATAGGTGTAGTAGGTGCCTTGCAGCAGCCAGGGCACGGTGAAGAGCATCGATGTCTGCTGGCGCAGCACCTGCGACATGGTCTCCATCGTGAAAAGGTTGATGAAGGTAGTGATCCAGTCGACCGAGCGGGCCATGCACCAGCTGGTGGCGAACGGCTTCGAAAAGACGGCGTGGAAGTCAACGCTGCTGGCCGACATGTCGGTCGACTTGCAGAGGCGGTACTGGATCGCCGAGACGATGAGCGTCGGCAGCAGGTAGCGGAAGGGCCGGCCGACGATCGACCTTCCCATCGACAGCAACATCGGCTCGGTGGAGTAGTGTGCCTTAGGTCGGAGGAGCTTTTCGCTGTCCGCCTCCTCCGCCGCGTCGGCGGCCGCCGGCAAAGCGCGGGGCTTCAGCCAAGGCAGCGCCACTGTCCGGCCGCAGAGGACAAAGAAGAGGATCAGGCCAAAGTCGGATCGGATTGGGTAGAGGAGCGTCTTGGAGAGCTTCGTGTCACTCGGCGCGGCGCCCACCACGGTCGATGCGAGCACCAGCATCGCCGCCAGCAGCCGCAGGCCGTCCAGGTGGCTGTCCCTCTTGCTCGAGCTGAGGAAAGGGTTGAGCTTCGACAGTAGCTGGCGCACCGGCGACGCCTCGGGCTCCGGCTCGCGGTCGACGGCGACGGAGTGGACCTCGAAACCTTGGGCCTTGTCGGATCCGTCGCTGACCTTACTGTCCATGCCGGGCTTCTCGACGAAGCGCTCAGCGTCGAGCTCTTGGTACTTGGTGTACGGCGAATTGCCGAGGGTGTCTACAGAGCCCGGCATCGTTACGTCGTTGCCAAAGTACGAGGCATTTTGGACGGCGCCATGGAGCCTGAGATTGTCGGCCTCGTTCGGCAGCGGCGTATCGTATCCGTAATGGGGCGATCGTGGCGAGCCGGGCGTATGCGGCGACCACGCTGGGGGATGCGGGGTCCAGGCGCCTTGCTGCGCCTGCTGACCCATTGGCACGATCGTGTCGTCTTGGAGCTCCTCGGTCCGATCGCCGGTCTCGCCAGAAAAGAGGAGGGCCCGAGGTTGCGGTTCCTGGGGCCTCGACCCGATCTGGGTGGACTCGACCGATGTTCCTTGGTTTTCGTGTTCCTCTAGGTTGCGAGAGGCGCTGTGCCACGGCAGCTCCGAGTCCACGGGCGCTGGCGGAAAGTGATTGGCGACGATCTCGCCAACTCGCCACCCTTGCTGCTGCTGCTGCTGCTGCTGCTGCTGCTGCTGCTGCTGTTGTTGCTGCTGGTCGCCGATCATGGTGCTTTGAGCCGGCGAGCAACACGAATGGTGGTGTTGAGGAATGGGGGAGGGGGAGGGGGTAAGGAGGATGAAGATGAGGGTTGCGTGGACGAAGGTCTGCAGCTTTGATGGGAGATGCCGAGTAATATAAAGCAATGGCCGTCCTCCCCCTAGGCCGGGTCGTAAGCAGGCTATGAGGGCTCGGACTAGGGTTGCTATGGTACCTCGGCCAAGCCTGACCGGCGGAGTATGCGGTGCGAGACTACGACCCAAGCGCCGCACGAATCTGCTGGAAGCACCCTACCGTTGCCAAGGCTGGACTTTTGTCCCGAAGGACAGCAGTGACTACTGTGGAAGGCGGCTTCTATTTGCCTAGACCTCACCATAATGGCCAATCCTGGTCCCGCGACGGGAACGAAGCTTAGTTTAGCATGGGAAGGGGCTAGTCGATGTACGTCCGGGCGGCAGCAATAGAGGGAGAAGGAGACGGTCGCTGTCACGCCTCTTCTGCTGCTGTGGACTAGAAGTTTGACAGATCGAGTCAATGTTTGAACGGGAAGAGAAAATCCGCCTCCCTCTCTAGCCCCTTGATCTACGAAGTTTGCACACCGCCGAGTCGGAGTGATGCGGACGTCTGCCCGCGCCATCATAGAAGGCAAGAAGGGACGGCCGGTACGGAAGGCCGACCTGGGTACTCGCTTCCAACGGGAAGGGAGTCTGTCTAGCCTCGGAGAAGGTCTGCTACGTTATCGAACCCGTAGCCTATGGTCTCGAGAGGAGATCCTGGGTCTTGGACGAGGGTGAGACGCTGGCGTGGGCGTTTTTCAAGCGACAGGTCTTGGAGCTGTCCCTCCCACGAGGCAAGGACAAGGGAGGCCAGACCAGAGGTGGCAGACCGCCGGTGGGTCCGCATTCGGCAGGGGGAGGAAAAAAGGTTCGAGGTACCTGTGCCTGTGGGGCTGGGTGGGATCAACGGTGATCTCCGCCCGAATCCGGAAGCAAACTATGGGCCAAGGTAAGAGGGCAGGCCAAGCCATGGATGACTGCTGCTCGGTGTTGGATCAAGATTAAAGTACAATAGTTGGGTGATGCGGAGCGGAGTTTGGAGGATCCCGAGTGCGATGTTGTTGGTTTTTATTATCCTGCACGTACATCGCTTCGAGTATGAGGCTCAAAGGCGGTCGAGCATGCACCACAACACGCGCCGCTTGCTCTGCTGAGAGATCAGAGTATCGTCGGCTCGACTATCTCTACGCTGGACCGGGGGCCGCGGACTATGCACAGGCGATAATCTTTTGGGTCGCTCCTGCTCTCGTCCCCGTACATGGTTGGGCGACACCCACGAGTCCCGTTGCACCCTGAGGTCCTGTCGCCGTCCTCCCTGTCCTCATCGGCGGCTGTTTCCACCCGGATCCGTCAGCCTGGCGGAGCTCACCCTGCTCGCTTTCCTGCTGTACGCCTTCCCGTTAATTGTTTAGCGTCCACTCCGACTGATCAGCATCAGCCCTCCCGTTACTCTCGGATAACCCGCTTCGTCCCTCCCCTATCAGCGCTGGGCGCAAGTACGACGACATGCTCTAAGGGCTAGCCCGAGCAGCTTGCGTCACCGAGAAACGCGGTCTCAGTGCCATGGGAGTCGACGAGGACAACGTGGGCAATGATGGGACCATGAGAGGCGCCGCAAGCGGCAATGAAGTCTTGCTACCGATGAAGCTGGTTTGACACCCAGCCTTTCCACCCGTTGCGCTGGCTGGTTGGCATGCTCGTGCCCCTTCTTCCCGTTGCACCCTGCGCATCAGCCATTGCTGGAACACCAAGCTGTGGATCCGCCGGTGACTGTTAGGAAGCATCGTACCGTCGAGCAGGCCGGATAGTGTGGTGGTGCACCTACACCGCCGTCTCCGTCGCTGTGACATCCCAGCGTCTTGTGTAGTGGACCATGAAGCGAGCTGGGTCATTGTATACATAAAGTCACGGGTCCTGCTACCTCGCCAAAAAGACTCTGACCTTGACTCCATCGACCAACATCACTCTCCTCCTCCTCCTCCTTCTCCTCTGCCATAAAGCCTTCCTCAATACCACCTTTCATCCCGCTCTCGCACCTCGCTTCCTTTCGCATCACTCCTTTTTTCTCGTTCGCATACCTTCCCCAAAAACCTCGCTAACCATGGAGTCGCACACTGGTATCATTGAGGCCGTCGGTGCCGTCGAGGCGATCAAGAACGTTGCTGGACCCGAGACCGTTCTTCTCGTGAGTAGGCGACCTCTTGGCCGGTCATGCGGCGGACCCTCGACCAACCGATCCTTGCTACGAAAGATGGACCGTCCGCTGACCTTTCAGCGGCCCTTTTGCCTGATGGCTGATGCGTTGATGCACCCGCGGCTGCAGTCGAGCGTGGTGCCGAATGAGTGCGCATTCGAGGTCGACAGCACCACGTCGACCCTTGCCACTCCCGAGGACGCTATCGAGGACCCCATGGGCCGAGCAGCCTGCACTTCGCGCCAGCTTCCCTCAATCCACACGGGCCCGATCCCTTCGTTCTACAGCATCATCCCCGCGGGCGGCTCGGGCACGCGTCTGTGGCCGCTATCACGCGACGCCCGACCCAAGTTCCTGCTAGACCTCGAGGGCAACGGCGCCTCTCTGCTGCAGAACACGTGGAAGCGCCTGACGCCGCTGTCTCACAAGGAGAGCATCCTGGTGGTGACGGGCAACGCACACGCGCCCGAGGTGGCTGAGCAGCTGGCGGAGCTGGGCAAGGACAACCTGATCAAGGAACCGTGCCCCAAGGAGAGCATGGCGGCCATCGGGCTGGCGGCGGCCATCTGCTACAAGAGGGACCCGGAAGCTATTGTGGGCAGCTTTGCAGCCGACCATGTTATGCCGACCGAGCAAAAGGTGAGTGGGGCGTGGGTCGAGAAAGATGCAGGAGGAGCGAGATGGGGAGGGTTAGTGCGCGCAGTGTTGGAAAGGAGGTCGCACCCAGAAAGCAAGCTGGGTGGTGAGCCAGGTTACCTTGTGGCATCTGCCTGCAGCGCTATTGCATACAATTTGTTTTGTCGCCGTAGTGCAATTGGGGGCATTGGGCGTTCCTGCCAAGGCGAGCTGCTGCGTCGGTGGCTTTGAACGCGTCCCCGCTCTCCGACTTGCATGGCCCACTTTTGCCCCGAAACTGTTTTGTTTTCACTTGCCAAACGTACTCACGCCCGCTCGCGCCCTCTGTGCCTTTTCCCCTCGTTTTCCACTCGACGCCGTTCTGCTTTTCCTTTCCATTTGCCAATCCAATCGCCCCAACGCCGCGTGGTTCGGCGCCTCGGCTGCAACGTGGATGCGCGATCGCCGACGTGCAGAACCCGCACTTTTACGCAGCGGTGCGCGAAGCGGTGCGCGTGGCGCAGACGTGGGACGTGATTGTGACGATTGGCATTACGCCCACCGAGCCCTCCACCGCTTTTGGCTACATCCACCTTGGCGAGTCCGTCGGCGCCGGTTCCTACCGCGTCTCCTCGTTCAAGGAGAAGCCCGACGCTCCCACCGCCCGCCGCCTCCTCGAACAGGGCTCCCACTGCTGGAACGCCGGCATTTTCGTCGCCAGCGCGCGCGTCCTCCTCGCCATGCTGCGACAGCACCAACCCGAGCTCCACGCTTCGCTCGTCGAGCTTGCCAGCCTCCACGGTACCGAGGCGTACACCGAGGCCGTGGCTAAGACGTGGCCTTCGCTCGTCAAGATTTCTATCGACCACGCCATCGCTGAACCCGCTGCCGCCGAGGGCAAGATGATGGTCGTCCCTGCTCCGCTCGTGTGGAAGGACCTGGGCGATTTCGCCTCCCTCTCCGAGTGGCGCCGCATCTCTGCGCCCAGCTCGCCGGGGTCGCCGCTGTCGCCTGCCTCGTCGGCGGTGCAGACGCCAGCAGCTTCGCCCTACCTCGCCGGTGGCTCCCTCCCCGACGTTTCCGAACAGCAGTACAACGAGGATCCCGTCATCGTGCTCGGAGACGAGTCGAATGTGTTTGTCGACGACGCTACCGGATTCATCGTGCCCCAGTCGGGAAGGATCATTGGGTGCATCGGCCTAGAGGACGTGGTTATTGTCGACACAAAGGACGCGCTACTCGTCATGCACAAGAGCAGGGCGCAGGAGATCAAGCAGCTCGCCAACAGGTGCAAGCTTGCTTTCCCCACCCTCTCGTAGTGTGCCGATCGGCGTCTTCTTGTTTCGCTGCCTGGTTACCCACGCCGCACTCTTGCGCTACCTTTCGATTTCCTCTGTCTCGTGCAATAGACTTTCCTCTTCTTACCGTTCTAGGTTCCTACCTTCCAGCTGCATTGGGCTTTACCTTATTTCCTGCTTTTCTTTCGCTTTTGCACGGATGTTTGTACCTTTCCTGTGCTGCTACCCACCCCGGTTTGGGATTCCAAGAGGCCCCCGCTTGTTAGATAGATTTCCCGTGATTCACCGCCTCTCGTTATGGAATTCATATACGAAAGAATGCGCGTTATTTGCTTCAGGGTGTGGTTCGAGACCTTTGGTGTATGACGTGTTGACTTTGTGGCTCCGCGGCTACTCGCTTGCGAGACGGGAGGATAATCGGCATACGTCGGCGGGAGGTTTGCTTCGTCGCTTATTTCCTACCGTCCCGCGTCTTTTATTCTTTTGCTCACTCGCTCTAATCACTTGGCAGGGCTCTTTGAAATTTTTCGAGTACTGGAGATGGGTGTAGGGGAAAGCATAGTGAGTTCCTCTCGCACCTCGCCTTTCAACTCTTGTCGCTTACCGTTTTTATTGCCTCGCATCGCCATCGGTCCTAAAGCTCGGTACCGAAAAGGGAATACAGAGGACCACTTCTATGGTTCTCACCTTTGGTTTTGGAAGACTAAAAAACGGGAGTTGGGGTTTTCGAGAGTTGTTTTCCCGCTCGATGGATTCTCTGACCGAGAAGGAGGATCTGCGATACCAGGACCAGAAGAACAGGCCCCGATTTCCCGCCAAAGTAAAAGAAGGTTCCAACTTGCAAGAAACCTAAGGAGAATGCTGGACGATGATCGGGTAAAATGATGGAATGGTGGTACATTCGGGGATAGATTTAACCTTGAGCCTAGCTTAACTCCCTTCAGTGTCACAAAGGAACGAGATATTGTTCTAGCGTGAGACGGAGGAGCAAGAGACCGAGAAATGAAGCGGAAAAAGAAAGATGCGGAAAAAGAAAGATAAAAGCAAGGCGATACGAAAAAAAAGATAAAAAAAGGGGAAAAAATCTTAACAAAGCAGGAAAATGACGAAAAAGCCCGGAAAAAAATATACAAACGAAGCGGAAAAAGAACCCAAAAATCAAAGGAAATCCGAGTTCGAGAGAAAAAAGGAGGACAAAGAGAGGGAAAAGGTTAAGATCTCGGATATTCAACCACTTCTATGCACACAAGTACTAAGACGGAAAAAGACACAGCAGAGTGAAGCAGAGGAAGGCCGAGTACTGGTTGATCGTCCACCCGTCGGAGGTGCTGGGGTTGAACGAGGTGAGACCAAGAGGGCGTGGAAATATTCACATCCGCCTCCGCCACTGGAAAAGTGGGCTGAGTACGGAATCGGAAGCCAATAAGTTGACAAGGAAGCTCTCTTGTGCTCTGGTCGCCTACTATCATAGCGGGAAGAAGTTGCAGCTGCTAGAACGAGATTTTTTTTTTTTTTCCATGTGTTTTTTTGTGGTGGTGGCGATGTTAGGATGCTAAGGAGCGAGCTCGGTCAGGAGAAACAATTCGTTGCAGCCATGATATCTTTTGCACAATGAAAGGATCGGATCTACCCGTCTTCGACGTTCGGGAAGGTGGTGTTGCTTTGCTCTAACCGATGCAGTCGCCATGTGGCTACTCGTCCAAGTCGGTTGCGATTTTTGGCCTGTTTGCGAACGCTGAGATGGGCAAATACAAAAAAGAGCGCGTGTGGTGTGATTAAGAGTAATCTTAATTAATCTTTACGAGTTTGCTTGTCGGTGCGGGTGGGAGAGTTGTGAGACGTGCTGCACGTCGGAGAATAGAGTTGACTGTGCAGAGCGGTTTCGTGGCAATCAATCACGATAATCACCCAGGCATCACGACGAACGGGTTTCCTGGTATTCGCGTTACGACAGTCGGAATATGAGTTTAGCTAAAAATAATGACAATCTAATCAAGAGAAAAAGTGGGAGTCGGAGGTCAGAGTGGCGTGCAAATTACTTTTCATCGCGCTCGCCCTGCCAGGACCCAACGGCACGGCATCAGAGCGCCATCAGCCCTGATACCGTGGGCCTTGCCGCTTTCACGCTGGCGCAGGCCGGCGGAAAACGACAGCCGCAGCTCACCCTCCATAGACAGGCATCATTTCAGAGGGTGGCTCTACGAGCGGGCCCATCGCGTATGCACAGGCGGGAAGGGGCAAGGGGGAAGCGAGGATGGCGCCGCTGGAAAAGCTGCCAGGCGTCCACCCGCTCCTTCCCGCCTCGTTGACCCTCGGCTTTAGTTTGCGCTTGCCCGCTGTGCATGGTTGCGCTCAGCTTAGCTGGTTGGGCCAACCCGTTCCATGTTGTGCGCAACCGAGCTGTCAGCCTTACGCCGTTGCCGCCATCTACCGAACTAGTTGTGCTCTGGCTGTTTTGGCGAGAGCATGAGCGCGCGCATCCTGCCGACCGAGCCTACCGAAGCCACCGAACCTGCCGAAGCCACCGAACCTGCCGAAGCTACCGAGCCTACCGAAGCTACCGAGCCTAGAAAGTGCAAAGCATAGTTAAGCTTTGGGCACCTAGCGCGAAATGCCGAGTTAAACTCACCCTATCAACCATGCAAAGATGCAGCGCCGATTCGAGCTTCAAGGGTCCAGCCCCGAGAACCACCTGATTTCACAGATAACAGGCTGCCTACTTTGATCAGACTCGACAAATATGTACACCGTTGCTCGCCCAAAGAGGCAGGCGGGCATGCGTTGATGCATCGGGCCCGCCCTGCTGCTGCTGCGAATAATAACCATTGATTCTTGTGATCGTGACTGTTATTGTCATGGCAAACGCAACCCCCCAACCAACTACACCTAGACGAGTCAAGACGGAGCCGCCGTACTTGAGGCTTGGCGCTAGTGCAGCGGGAAACCATGTCGTAACCCTAGCTGCTAAAGCTTGTATGTTTCTGGCTGGGCGCCGCGGCGATCCCAAACTGATCGCCCAATATGGCGCAGCGTATGAGCGTATATACGGGTGGACTTGGTTGAAAACGATGTCTGAATAACACAATTTGTTTGAAAGGGGTACATATGATTGATTATTCTTAAGAGGTGCCGGCTGTGTTGGGTGCATGAGCGATGGGTTGTTTTTGGTGCGCACGTGAAGCAGCTCAAACCCGAGTGAGTGGTTGGAAAACGACAAACTAGCTTTAAGGCTAGGCGAGCAGCCGAATACGGCAGGCATGCATGCAAGAGCGCTGTGCATGCGAGATGTCTCTTGAATCGTAATCAAGAGAACCAGAGTCGTAAGCGACCTGGGTGCAGACAGGCGTGCGTGGCTTGGGTTGGCTTTGCATGCAAGGCCGAGGTGCAGGCACCCTGCATGCTGGCCGTTGCAGACGAATAGCAGCAGGCAAGAATAGCCGAAGCACTGTGCAGTTGAACAGTGTCGGTGGTATGTATTACGAAAAGGCCCAACTATGTAGAGGAAACAAACAGCGCGCAGCGAGCGTAGAGGAGCCAATTAACGCTGAGACGGTACGCAACGCTCAGAGCGAGGCTCGGATGCACGCACGCACGCACGCTCCAACTGCTTGGCATCAGAGGCATCGCTCGGCCTACCCTCCCATCCACCACCATCTGCCCTCGCTCTGCCCTCGCTCTGCCCTCGTCTGCCCCCGCTCTGCCCCCGCTCTGCCGCCCCTCTGCCCGTCGACTACTGCTTGCCCATGCCACTCTATCACCGCTCCGCTCGCCTCCCTTCCCGCTTCGCTCCTCGGCTTCCGCCACCACTCTCCCTCCCTCCTCTCCC
>JALNIF010002980.1:0-32187 GCA_026284005.1 Thecaphora frezii | reverse complement strand
CGGGTTGCTTTTTTTTTTTTTTCCTTCCCTCGCCTCGTACGCCAATATGCTTCTCAATCCCCCAGAGAGATGCGTGAGGGACTCATCTATATACGATACGCCCTTGCACCCTTTGCATCCCCGTCTGCCGGTCCCAGTCATTACATCACCACCACCGAGGACCAGGGCACGCAGCGGCTCGACGTGCGCTTCGTCCACTGACCTCGTGTTGGTTTTGAGGCCCCCTAACCATCGGGCTCTCAGTTTGCTCTGCCGGAAAAGGAGGGCGCCGAACCAGCATCGAATCGCGACGGGCCACGCACTTGTAAGGTAAGATAATAGGGCCACAGCGTCGCACCCTCGTTGGTTTTTTTTGGAAGATATTACGGAACGAAACGGCTTCTAGGATATGAGGTACTTTTTGGGAAATTGGGAAAACGGATCTCTATTATGTCACAGCTATTCTACTGAGTGTGCGGTCGTGAATTGTGAACGAGCAACATACGCTCCCAGGAAAGAAAAGAGGGAAAAAGGTGAAAAACTAGTGGTTATCGATTTTGAAAAAAAAAAAAAAAGCAACCCGAAGCACAAAACCTCGCCTGCCACCTCGACAAACCGCGGGAGGGGCTGTTGGGGGACCTCTCACGTCTTCCCCCTTCTCGTGGCCCTCGTCGTCCTCGCCGAACCCACGCGCGCCGCACTCCGCCTCTGCTCGCTCTCGCTCATCAGAGAATCCGAATCCACACTCTCCTCCGCCTTCCTCTTCTTGGACCTTTGCGATTTACTCGATCCCCTCTTCCCACTCGCATGCGTCGTCATCGTCGGGGGTAAAGACGCCAATTCAATATCAGAGAGGGAGCTTTCTTCGCTCCATTCCTGCTTCTCTCTCCCAGTGCCTGCAACGGTGGAGGTGGCAGAGGGGGTGTGAAGGTCAAAAGTCCCTCTCACTTCTTCCTCATCCGCCTCTTGTTCCTCGGCACGATGGTACGAAGCCGAGCGACGGATGGGTTGAACACGCAGCGGAAGGTCGTCATCGCTATCCGCGTCCTGTGTTAGGTCGATCGACGTCATCCTTGCCTTGTTGGCCGCGCTCGTCGATCCCGCACCCGCACCCGCACCCACAACCGCGGGTGAGCGTGACGGAGTAGCGGTAGGCGTCGGCGTCGATGTCGGGGTAGTTTTCGATTTGCGTCCTTTCCGTCCCTTTGCCGGTGGTGGAGTCGCTACTGCAACCTCCGCCATCTCCGCCACCTTGGCCACCGCCACCCTCGCGGCCGCCGAGGAAGAGGACGAAACCGTTCGTTGTCTCTTCGACTTGCGCGTATCCGTCCCCATCTCCACCTCTTTCCTCTGCGCCGTCGCCTTGGTCGGCGAAACCGAGCTCAACCTCACACTACACCTGCCCCGTCTCGGTGTAGTCGGCTCTACTACCGCCATCGCAGACGTACAAGCAGCAGCAGCGGCAGCCGCCGCCATCTTAGCTGCTGCCTCCGCGCGTGTCGGTCGACCTCGCTTCTTTCCCTTCTTGCCGCTCGCCGTGGGAAAAGGGGCACTAGGAGCATTCAAGCTCTCGGTACTGCTGTGGAGCGAGTCGAGGCTGCTCTCTCGCTCGGCACGCTGGAGGACCGCTTTGACCGCTTGGTCGATTTCATCGCCGCCCAACGATGCCGGCACGTGCTGCAGTGGTGGAGAGGGCGCGGCGACGTCGAAGCTCGAGCAAGGCGCGGTGGAGACTTCGGTGGCACCACCGGTTGGGGCGGATGCGGTCGGCTCGGCTGCGTCGTCATCGGTAGAGGGGGCTTCGGACGGCCGAGAGTCGCCCTTGGCGGCGTCCGCTGCGACGTCTGCTGCCTTTTCGACAGTCTCGGATGCACTCGACTCCTGCTCGGCGACGACAGCCATGGAAACGTCAGGCTGCTCGGGCTGTTCGGGCTGCTTGTCTGTGCGCGACATCGTGTCGGCCTCTTTGGTCGCTTCAACGATCGAGACGGGCGGAGTGAGCAGGTCTTCCTCCATCGACTGGATCGCAGCAGCGGCTTCATGTCGTTCGGGCCCAACGGCCATCGGAACTTGGTCATTCTGCTGCTGCTGCTGGACGGGCTTGTGGGGCGCAGCGGAAGCGTCTACCTCCTTCGCGGCGACAGCGAAGGCGACAGCGACAGCGGAGTCAGTGGCGGTGGCGAATACGGGCGCAGAGTCAGGGGCAGGGTCGGGACCGCGCAGTGCCCGCTCGAACGCCGCGAGCGGGTTGGCCTGCCTGCTGCTGTTGCTGCTGGCGGCGGATGGCGTCGGCCTGGTTCGGGACTGGGCGAAAAAGTCCCTAAACGGACCGTCGAGCATCGATCGCTCTAACTCATTGGACGTGGCCGAGAACCTCGCTCGGCGCGACGCCGCCGTCGAGGCGTCCATCTGTCCGTCGTGGCTGGTGTTGCGCTTGATCGCCCCGGGATTCTCCGAAGCCAGCTGCTTCTTGGCCGACAGAGTAGTCGGCGTCGACTGTGCTGAAGCGGGCGCCGCCTCACTCTTGCGCGACGCGCCGGCGCCGACACCAGCGCCACCGGAAAAGCTCGGAAACAGGAGGCGCGACGTACCGTTAAAAGCAAACGGAAGCATACCGGGAAGCGCGCCGCGCTTCTCGCCGCGCTTGGTGGGCGTCAGCTGCTGGCGCAGCATGGCCATCTTCCTCCCCTCGGAATCGACCGCCTCGTCGGCGCGGCTCGGCTTCTTGTCCATCGACCGCTTCCACTCGTCGATAAACGAGCTGCTGAACTTCTCGAGCGTATCGGCGCATTGCGCCTGCGCCGACTTGACGCCGTACAGCCGCCGCGCGTTGGCGTACATGGCCGCCAGATCGGTTTCAAAGTCGAGCATGACGGCCCGACACGCCTTGACGCCGTCGGCCAGGATGCTGCTGCCGTACTCCTTGGCCTGCACCGCCTGGCGCATCGTAAAGAGGTCGACGGGCCGCGCATTGCTGGGCAGCCGCTCGAGGTACCCCTTGGTCATTGGCTCGCGGAAGACGCTGTTGGAGCCGTGCGACACCAGCTGGAGGATGAGGTTGTCGATGTATCGGTATGTCTTTTCCACCTCGGCGTCCGCCACGGTAGCCAGCGCGGGAGCTCGCTCCATCGCATCGTCATGCCGCGCCGCCACCTCGCCTTTGGTAGCAGGCGGGGCGACGATCCGCGCTGCCGCTACCGCTGCCGGCTCGCCCACGGGAGAATCAGCCTCAGCGCGTACATCGACTACAGCCTCTGTCTTTCCGCTCGCTGCGTTCTCGTGCTCCACCGGCTTGTCCTTGACACCCTCGTCCGTTGCCTGCTCGCGACCCGAAGCGGCTGCGTCGACCGCAAGCTCCTTGGTAGCGCCGCCATTGCCCCGTTCTGTGATCCGCTTGAGCTCGGAGCCCGCGATCAGCGCATTGGTGATGTCCGTGATGCTGAAAGCCGCCTTTTGACGCACCGCCGAGAGTTCGCGCGTGGGTGACTGGATGGGCGAGCTGGCCTGCTCTTCGTTTTCGCGATCGTGGCTCCGCTGCAGTTCCGTCGCCTTTTTGCGTTCCAACGACCGGTAGGGAGAGGAGGACCGGCTACCGCTCGATGGGGGCGTGTCAAGGGCGACGCTGTCGGGGTGACGCTTGCGTGGCGGTGACAGCAACAGGGCGTCAGCAGCGGCGGCGGGCTGGAGCGGAGCCGTTTCGGGCACGGCGTTCTCGCACGTGGCGGTGTCGGCTGCTGTCGTCGCCACGGCGATGGGATCGATTGTCGGTTCGTCGGTAGGAGACTCGAACACGTCAAGGCCGTCCTCTTCGCTCATCTCTACGTCTGATCCACCACCTTGACCCTCGTCTAGGCGCCTCTGCCGCCTCGCCTCCTTTTCCCTCTGTTCGGAAAGGATGCGGCGGGCGTGGGCTTGGCGAGCGTTGACGCCATCGCCGAAACGGATGCTAGGATCCCGCGGTTGGGTGCGGTTGGCCCTAGCGGAAGGTGGTAGGGGTGTGTGGGTCGACGAGGCGGCCCTGGCGACGGGCGAGTAGAGGCGGAGCGACGAGGTTTTACCCAGGTGGGGGAGCGAGGGCCGCGACGGTGTACCGATGGACGACGAGGGGGCGTTGGCGTTGAAGTGGACCGAGCTCGGATCGTCCCAGCGGACGCGGTTGCCCAGCTGTCGCTTGGGGGTAGCGGCGACCCAGCGAAAGACGAGGGGTTCGCGGTCGCGCACAAACGGCATGGTCTCCTGGAGGAGGATGGCACGCTCGTCATTGCCGAGCGTGATGATGGGCGTCTTATCCGGCGGTATGGGGAAGAGGCGCTTGGCCTTTTCGATGAGGTCTTCAAGCGTGTCGGGCAGCGCGATGAAGTAGGTCTTGGAGTTGGTCGAGGGGCCCTTGAGGGTGACGGCCCTCGGCGCCGCTGCAGCGGTGGTGGACGCCATGGGGACGGGAAACGGCGCTGGACGAAGCGAGAGCGGCGGCAGGCTCGCGTGTGTCGGAATGGATGTGAGAGATGCTGGATGTCACGGGGCGAGCTAGGCAGAGACAAGGGTGAAGGAGAGGCGGGGAAGGTCGGGAAGGTAGAGGACGACGACGCTAGGTGGCGGATGGAAGGATAGGGCGGCAGACACGAATGCTGAGTGCGGCTTGCGAGGCGGTGTGTAGCGGACAGGAGCGGCGGAGAGGGGGATGGATGTGGGTGAGGACGCAGAGCCGGAACAAATGAGAGGGGGAAGGTGATGGAGCGGGGAGAGGGAGGAATGGGGCTGATGAATGGGACAAAGGTCGAGCAGCGGCGAAAACCCCAAAAGGCGAGTCGGGTCCGTTGGCACGTGTGCGGCTGCGCTCGTGCGTGTGCGTGTGCGTGTGCGTGTGCGTGTGCGGCTGCGCCTCTGCCCACTCTGCGCGACACGCGCACGCGCCCCCTCAACCCCGACCAACAGAGATGTTGAATTCCTCGATAGGGAGGTTTCGCAACTGCCCCGCCTCTCTACGCCAATCCGCCTTTGTCGACGCGTCGCCGATGCCCAACCGCGTCGGAACTTGCTAACTGGCGCCACTTTGTCCACTCAAACAGAACTTGCCTGTACCCAGACAGGGACTAAGAGAGCCATCTCCCTCTGAGCATCCCATCCCACCGCACACCCCCACAACTGCTACGCTGCAGACGAAAGACGAGACAAACCGTGCGACGGCATCCGCGTGACGTCTATCCGCCTCGCAGCTCTCCAAAGGTACGGCGTGCATGGCCAAGGACATGGCCGTCATGGAGCGAAACGTCGACCTGGCCAGTGGCGCAACCTCCTGCCTCGAGGTCCCAGCCTCGCTGGGCGAGCGACAGTGTGGTCCTATCTGTCGTTCTTAAAACAGCAGGAGCGAGCCACGCGCCCTTCACTCGATGTTGTAAAGGTCCGTAGAATCATGCTGGTGCAGCGTCTTGCATTGTGAGCGGAACAGGTAGATCGTGTGGCGGGGAGTGGTGGAAGGGGGGCATGGGCAGAATCCAGAGGTATGCATGCGCGTGACCCAGACAATTTGAACCAGTCAAAGATGAAGAGGGGGAAGGAGGGGGATAGAGGGGTAGGCGAGGGAGGAGAGGACAAGCAAAATGGGGCACGGTACAGCCCTCTCTGTACAGCCCTCTCTACACAGCGCGTTGGCTGTCGATACGTTCCTGCTCGCTGGGTCGCGCTTGCGCCTCTGATGCGGTCGAGGAGGCCGCTGTTGCGGTCCAGGAGCCGAGGCGCTGCTTGGCTCTTGCCAGCAGCCCGACGCCCGCTTCGGCAGGAAGACCTAGGCGTTTGCGTAGGCGGTTGAGGATGCCACCCTCGGCGGTGCGTTCGCGCTCCGAGTAGACGACGCCCTGGCCCGCCTCTCCACTGAGGTTGCGCCACACACTCTCGTCGGGAACGCCGCGGTACCGCCGCTCACCGCGCTCTTCGTCGATCTTGTCGTCGCGATGCGCGCGCCGGGCATCGTGCTCGTGATCCTGGTCGTCCTCGTCGTTGGCGATCGGGTAGCCGTCACGGATCGTCTTGACCTGCGAGTAGTGGCCCGACCACCACCACACCCGCAGCTTCTGGAGCGGCCCCAGCGGATAGCCGTCTAAGAAGGGCGGCCGCAGCGACTCGAGGATCTTGAGCTTCTTTTCCGGAATCGAGGCCCGTTTCAGCGCCTCGTCCTTTCCCTTGACCAGCGCCAGCGACGACGACGGACGAGATAAGGGGTCGAGCCGGTCGCGCGTCCAGAGGATGCCTTGTTGCGACTGATCGCAGCGCAATACAGCGAACAAAGCCGGGCGCCACATAGGCAGCGCAGCAGACAAGCAAGCAAAGCAGACGTCAGCCGCGTTCTTCGCACTGTGCGTGTGCAACGCGATCGGGGGGAGGGGAGACAATGAAAAAAGACCCACGGTATCCTTGTGCGCGACGAAGCGGTCCAGGCCGAACTTTTCTATCCGCCTCCTGAGCATGCCGATGCCAACGTGCGACTCAATCTCGGCCGTCGTAATGGTCTTGCAAAAGTTCCTCCACTGCAGCCCGCTCTGGGCGTCGGATGTCGCCGCCGTCTCCCTACCCTTGCCCTTGTCCACGACACCTCCTTGGCCATGGCGGTCGGCATCATCAGGATGCATGAAGCCGAAGCGCTCCTTGAAGGCGAGGCCCTCGGAGACGGCGAGTACGGTGGTGTGGTCGAGGTTGCGGCTCCAGCTGCGCATCGAGCGTCCGTTCTTGGATCGCCCCATGAGGCTCTTGGACGGCGACGACTCCTTGCGCGTGCCGGCGCGCGGCGGGAACAGGTCGAGCTCCACCTCGCTCTCCTCAATCACCCAGCTCTCGGCATTCTTGATGAGGCCGGCGGGCGCCCACTTGGGCAGCGTGCCGCGCTTGAGGATGAGCCGCGTGGTGCAGAGCACGGGGATCGTCGTCTCGGCCGCCGAGCCCTGCGCGGAAGAGGAGGCCTCGGGTAGCGAGGGCTGGTTGCCGGAGAGGGTGCGGCACTCGATGCGCCGATCGATGACGTCTACCGATAGGATATGGGTGGCATTCGGGTTCGGATAGCGTAGGAAGTAGGCTCGCACGCACGACGACCATGGATAGCTGCGGAGAGAGCGAAGCCGGAGCGAGGCGAGAAAGGTCGTGGGGCGCACCATTAGTCGGTTGCAGTCGCAAGCTGGGTCGTCGTTGGCAAGCAGGCACGGCGTCGGGTGCGCACAAGAAAACTTACTTGTACTTGGACTCGTGGACAAACTCGCGCACCATGGCGAGCGCGGGATGGGACGGGCGCTTGGCGATGGAAGCTTGGTGCGGTCTGGAAGAGAGACGAACGGGAGGCGGAGCGAGGCGATGCGGAACGATGCGTAGCTGGGCCGGCGAGGGTGGACGACGAAAAAGTGGCCGAGCGTGTTGGGGAAAATGTGCTGTTGGTGACGCTGCAGTTTGCCGCTTGGAAGCCTTTCTTAATGAGCCTCTTAATCTCAATCACAATCTTAATCAAGAACAGCGCGCTTCGCCCCAAGTTAGTCTTGACACTTGTTACACTGCTTGCCTGCATGTGCTTTTTTCCATGGGCTCACGTTGGGCCGCGCGTGTCTGCCGTGTGCGTGGCTTTGCTGGGCCGTGGCGTTGCAAGCAATTTGTATTTGAAATCGTATCACAATTCCTTGCTTTGCCGTTTCCTCGCCTCGGCCCGTTGTTGAGCCGCAACGTGTTAGTAAGGCCAGTTTGGCTTGCAGGGTCCAACGCTCGCCCAACCTCCACACACACACATAAGCGCCCTGTAGCCAACCCATCACCAATACTGCAGCCCTTCCTTTCGGGGGCAATCACAAATGCCCTTTCACGTTCGCCATGAGTCTGAGTCTTCTCAAATCGGGCGAGCTGCGCTGCACCTCGTTGTGGCATTAAGATTGAGCAACTGCAGCGATATGGTCTCTGCCTGTACAGGGACGCTTGGCCTTTTGCCGGCCCGTGCTTCCCAGCTTCTGCAATAGAAATGGCCGAATCGATGAACCGGCTCTTGTCCACGCCCAACACGCAAGATCGCCGCCGATAACGCTCGACCCTTGCGATGCGGCCACAGTCCTCGTCGATCCTTTTTGCGAAAGATATTTTGCCTCTATCTCCGCGCCCTCTACTTGAGCGTGGCGAGCTTGTCGATTCCCTCCTTCTCCAGACGCATGCCTTGCCACCCATCCATCGGCTTCGCGCCCAGCACCTTGGTGTAGAACGCAATCGATGGCCTGGCGTAGAGCAGCAGGCTCCGGTCAGCCTTTCGCTCAAGAATCCGCGCGTTCGAGACGTCCACGGCGTGCGGTCGCGTCTCGCACACTCACTCGTTCCACGTGAGGACGCTCCAGTCCATCCGGCCGCACTCCTTTTCCTTGGCGACCTGGCCGAGCGCTCGGAAGAGCATTTTGCCCACACCCTTGTTGCGCAGCGAGGAGATGACGAACAAGTCCTCGAGGTAGAGCGAAGGTTTCGACGTCCACGTTGAGAAAGAGAAGAAATACTGCAGACACCGAAAGAGGTGCCAGAGGTGAGCGAGGGGTGGAAACTGGGTTGGTCGCGCCGGCGGTGAAACTACGTACCAGGGCCATGCCGACGGGCGTCTTGCTGCCATCAGCGCCTTGCTGCTCGGCAATCAGCACCTCGGCGTACTTGCGCTCAAACACATTGAGACGCAGCTGTCGCGACGACGGGGGCAACAGGCAATGGTCAAAACGTGAACGGACAGCGCAAAGAGACCCAAGGCGGAGGAAACCACTCACCGTCTCCTCGGTGGTCTCGACGGCGTCCGGCTCCTTTTCGTAGAGGGCCAGCTGCTTGATCTGTGAAAAGGATAGCCGCCCGAACTCGGTCTCGATCAGCTCTGCGCGACGGCTTGCTTGAACGGATCGATGGTCTCCCCATGCTCACAAAATCGAGGATGGCGCCGACGTCTTGGACCATTGCCGGCCTGACGCTGAACTCTTGTGCCTGCTGCGACGTCATGGTGCAGTTCGACGGATCGAGGTCGGATGGGGTTCACGAAAGAGGGGAAGATGGGGGAAACGAGGCACACAGCAGAGGCGAGCAGGGACGCGGCAGCTGGGAAGCGTTTGGCGGAGTAGTCAGTTGCAAAGTGGAAGCGAGGCGCACGACAGTGGCCTCACGGACGCTTGGCAGGGCCAAGGTGCGCAGCGCGGCGAGTCGTCTGTGGGCAAACCACGAGAGCTTCGGCCTCGTGGTGCCGACTTGGCTCCGGCGTTGTCGAGGCTGAGGAGCCACGTCCAAGCGTGGCCTTCGTCCGCCGCTACGCCGGCTGTTGCAGCATCGCAGCGGTCGGCACGATGCCCGATTCAAGTCAAGCTCGAGTCAAGACTGCATGTGTGGTAGCCCGATGCGGTGCGCTGCATAGTTGGGGCTGTTTCGCCTCCACCTCTGCGCGTGGACCTTGCGCGTAGTCAGATCTTCGCGACGCCCATTTTGCCCTCAGTGTCCTTCTGCTTAGCCTCGACACATGGACACAGACACACACACGCACGCACATATATACACACACACACACATATACACACACACACACACGCACATACACACACACACACACACACACACACACACACACACACGCACATACACACACGCGTACCCTCTCCCTCTCCCTCCGTCTCTGTCACCAAAACGTGTGCGCTTCTCGTCGGCAGATACGTCCTCCTCCGCTGGCGCTGCCACCGCCGCCGTGCCCCCCTCCTCCGCCATAGACATGGGCGTCACCAGCACTGCGCGGCTTCCGCACCTCTCGGCGCAGTCGATCCCGGCTCTCTTTGGCCACCTCCAGTCCACCTCGAGCGCCCGCGTCGTGACAAGGTGGAGCATCACCATCCGATCCTTTCGCGCCGTCCCCGTCCCCGCCGATGCCTATCCTTGCGATGATGCCCGCACTTCCGACCCTTCCTCCTCCTCTTCCCCGTCTTCGGCTCGAGTCGCCAACGCAGACGGAGGAGGAGGGGCGATGCCGCTCACCAAGCCCCGCACCATGTGGCAGATTTGGATCTCGGACTTCCCGGGCCTCGTCTTTGTGATCATCGAGGACAGCGGCAAAATGAGCAGGGCCAAGGTGTGGCGGGACTGGGAGACGAGCAAAAAGCAGTGGAGGAAGGCCAAGCGCGAAGAGATCCGGCAGACCCAAAAGAGAAACGAGGAGGAAGCCGAGCGACGAAAGCGGGAAGAAGAGGAGAAGCAAAAGCAGCTGGATTCTCAGGCCAAAGAAGAGACCAACGTAGCGACGCCGCCTATGGCTACGCCTCAAAACGGCGCGCAGCCATCCGCAACCGCAGCGGCTACCTCCGACCAGCCGGAAGCCGCCGATACAGAGGCACAGCAGTCCAAGGCGGAAGACGCGATGCAGGTGGACGAGGCGGCCGACGTGACGGCGGCAACAGCGGCAGCTCCATCACAGCCTCAGACAGATCCATTGGCGTCTCATACGCAGCCGCAAGGTGCCAGCGCCGGCGACGCCGCGACCAACCAACCGATCGACATCGACAGCACCATGCCCGATGCGACGCAGGCAGCACCCGTCGAGATCCAGGCGGCAGGCCCTCCTCCGCGGCTGCACCTCCCCTCGCACACGCGCCTGACGCTGTCGGTCATGTCGGCGTCGCTGCCAACGCTCCTCTCCAAGCTGAACCTGCCGCCACCGCACGGTGCGCCCGTCGGCACCGCCGGTCCCGGTGCGTGGGTGCCTCGGGGCGCCGCCGTCAGCATCGAGGGCCTCGTGCTCGACATGGGCCACCCCTCCTCCGACGTCGGATCCAACCCGCTCGGCATGCCACCCGGTCCCGCTGCTTCCGCCGCCGCCGCTGCTGCTGCTGCTGCGACGGGGAGCACCGGCGACAGCGCCGGGCTGGGCAGCACCGATTGGCGCGTGCGGGTTGGCAGCGTGGTGGGAGGCGGCGGTCGGAGCGCGGGTGCCGTCATCGAAGCCGAGTTTCTGCCGTTCGATTCGCTGCCGCCCAACACCGACTTTGTCACGCGCTTCCTGCAAATGCTCCTGCCGCCAAGCCTGGGCAGCTTGACCACCACCACCATCGGAGGCGGATCGGCAGCAGCAGCAGCGGCGGGAGCAGGAGGAGCGCCGATGGCCACCCAGTATCCGGCGGGCGCATCGACGGCTCCCTTTTACGCGCGCGGCGCCGCGCCGATGCAGAACCACGGCGCCTCGCCGTACGGCAACCTCGGTGGCGGCGGTCGGGGCATCGCTCCCTCGCCCTTTGGACTACCCGGTGCGCCGGGATCGCTGGCGACGCAGCCCTTCCGACCGTTGCAGCCGCCGGGTGCCGCCGCCGCTGCCTCGGTCTCGATCGCACGTATCTCGGACCAGCTGTGGGAAGAAGTGGTACCCCGCAGCGGTGCAGCGTGGAAACGAATCATCCAGCACCGTTCCGCCCTCGACTACAAGCTTAAGCGTCGCCCACCCGCTCAGGCCGCTGCTACCGCTGCTAAACGGGCATCGGCATTTGAGTGGCACACCGTCTCTTCCGCCACCGAGAACACACAGCACGCTCCTCTTGCCGACGACGACACCCAGATCCCACTGACTGATAGCGATACGGACACGCAGAGCGCGCCCGCTGACGTCGAAGACTCGGACGACGACGATAAACCCCTCGGACTCCTCGCTCAAGCCCAGGCACAAGCACAGGCTCAGGCACAGGCCAAACCGCAACCACAGCCGCAGGTGAAAAAGGATACCGTCCACCTGCGGTTCCACGGCCTCGCCGATGATCAGGAAGGATGGACCGGGATCGAAAGGGGCAGGAGGATGGCGTTTGTCTACGTCCAGATGCTTAGAGCGGAAGGTCTTATCTAGCTTCTAAGAGGGAGCACCAGCAGAGCATGAGAAACAGAGAGAAAAGGGAGGGGGCAGAAAAACAATCCCAAACGTATATCACTCGCCACCTGCGCCTATCTGTACTGTACCACCGGCTTACCGTCTCCGTCTTCCCGACTCCCCGTTTACAAGCACAAGAAGGATCGGTACCATTGCATGCCCCGTCGACCCCTAACACTACAACACCACACGAACCTGCATCCCTACAATCGTTGAGGGAGGGGGGGAGGGGGCTGATTAATCCATCTCATCATCGACCAAGTCGTCCGCCTGCGTCGACGCCGGCGCAGTGGCGGGCGCGCTCTGGACAGGCCTCGACGGGGGCGGCGCCTGCCTAATGGCAGGCATGACGGGCTGCGTCGACCTCGATGCTCCAGCACCACCCGCCCCCACCGCGGGTGGTCCACCACCAAACAGCGATGCCATCATGTCCGACAGCATGTTGGTCTGGGCTCGCGGCGGCTGAATGTCAAAGTAGAGCGCCGACAGCTGCGGGATCGCCTGTTACGAGGATAGCGGAAGCCGGATTGCGGCGAGGCAGAGAAGGGGGAGGCAACAAGGGGGAGGCAACAAGGGAAAGGGAATGAAAAAGGAGGGGGAAAAGAGAAAAAAAGAAATGTGAATCCAAGTAAACCACCACCACAATGGTCCCCAAAGTTCAGCCACCACTTCCCAAGCCAACCGCAGACCGCCCGCTCCATTTACAGCGCCACTCACCTCCCTAACGCCCTCCTCTTGCTGCAGCGCCGCCGCCTCGCGCTCATACTGGCGCACCAACGCCGTCCACGCATTCTTGAGCCACTCGGGCGCCGCTCTTGATCCGGTTCCGCTCGACTTGATTCGATCGCCCTCGACAGCAAGCGCCAGCGCCATCTGCGCAAAGTTGAGGTCCGCATTCGCCGTCAGGTACAGCTGCAGCTCCGACTTGGCCTCGCTACCGCTGCCACCGCCGGCGGCGAGGCTGGAGCCCGGAGGAACGTAGGGACGCGGGTTGGGCTGCACGGGTAGCAGCAGCGACTTTTGTCGCGCCGTCGTCAGGTCAATGTAGCTGAAGAGGAAGATTCGCGCCGGTGCCACCGCCCGGTTCGCCAGGAGGCTGGTGGAGAGAAAGGGCAGGAAAGGAAAACAGGGAGGGAAATGAAACGAGGCCAACGGCAGCAGAAAGCAATTCAAACCAGTCAGATGGTATATATCGCTCAAGGCTACCCAACCTGCTTCAGTAGCGAGGCTCGAGTTCGAAACCGCCGCACCGACTACTCACGACATGACGCCTCGTAGCGCAAACCGACCCGCCTCGATCCGTTCGATGGCGTTGGCGTCCCTCGTCTCTCCCTCGACCTCGGTGGCCGCCTTGGAGTGCTCGACGAGCCAGTCGAGCATCATCTGGGCAAACGCCTTGGGCGCGCTTTCAACGGTGTAGGTGGTGGGCGCCGGAATGCACGCCGCGACAAAGTGGGCCTCCGAGAGGTGGAACGACGACCCATTGGCGAGCAGCTTGGCAATGTAGAGCCGTAGCAGCGGGTCTCCCGACGGGGAATCGGTCGCCTTGATCGACCATCTGGTGGGGGCCGCCGCAGGTGGTCGATGGAGCAAAACAAACGCGGCAGCCCAACGGTTCGGAGCAGCGTCAGCGTCGAGCGGGGCAGTCATGGCCTGATACGCGCGGATGGGAAAGCGGTGGCGAGAGGGGGGCTGGGCGACGGCGACGGGCCTCGAACTCACTTGAGGGCGGCATCAATGACCTTTTTCCTCCAAAAGTCGGGTTCGGCCTTGGCAAGGATGTCGGTAATCCTGTCCCTGCTCTCGGCGTCGACGGGCTGCGACTTGAAGCCGTAGACGTCGATCATGTAGAGGGCGAGGTCGCATGCGCTTCCCTGCTCCTTTTGGTCGAGGAGGTCGAGCGCGCCCTGGTAGAGGGTCTGGATGGCGTCGTCGTACTGCTTCTTCTTGACCTGGCGCACCGTCTTGGTGCGCAGCTTCTGGTGAAGCTCGTAGCCGCTCATGTTGGGCGGGAGTGTGGTTGGTGGGAGGGGAGAGGAGAGTTTTGGGGAGGGTGACGGGAAGCTAAAGGATGGAGGGCGGGCGAGAGAGGGCGAGAGAGGGCGAGAGAGGGCGAAAGAGGGCGAAAGAGGGCGAAAGAGAGGGAAAGAGAGGGAAAGAGAGGGAAAGAGAGGGGTTCAAAGGCGGCGAGCAGAGGTGCAGTCAAGTTGCGGCCCCCCACTATGGAATTCTTAATCAACTCGCCTTGATTTTGGCACCAACTCAGCCAGCCTACCCACCTTGGTTGGTGGCGCCGCGTTTTTTCATTTCAAAAGCGCACCGTGCGAACCCAAGCGCAAGTGAATAACGACGCTGCAAGAACGAGCCAAACCAACGCGACCCCATGCCCAGTTCGAGCAAACCAAAAAGAAACCACCCGCCGCCTCACTGCCCCGCACCTGGTCTGCTTTCCCACTCTTTCCCACACGTCACCGCCACCAAAACACTACCCACCACAAAGCGTCGTCAGCAGTCGCAAACCACCAATCCATCATACATAAGAGAGAAAATGAGAAAAGCGAAAAGGCCACATCGTTCGTCCCCAACCATCGTCCCCCAAAGGGGCTCTTTTGATACATGCATCGGCAAACAGTGAAAAACGTACAAGCCTCGACAACAACCCATCATCGACCGCGGTACACGACACCACTGCCAGGCAAGCGGACACATCGGGCTCACAGCAGCAGTAAAAACGAAGAAAGAAAAAAGGTGGGGCGGGGACAGCATTTCGGGAAAGCGTATCGGCGCCTAGGCAAAGGCGTCCTGCCAATCGGCGCCCTCGCCTTCGCCCTCGTCGGCCGTGGTGAACGAGAGGAAGTTCTGCGGACGGTGGATCTCGTCCCAGAACGACTTGGGCCGGTCCAGCACCACTGAGTACTTGATCGCGTTGGTCCACTGCGCCGACAGCGACAGGCCGTAGTTCCACACGCCGTCCGCCGGCGTCAGCGTCGTGCCCAGGATCCGATCCGACAGCAGCACCTGCACCTTGTCGGTCATGCTGGGGTTGAAGCCAGCGGCGCCGCTGGCGATGGCCGCGGCGTCGGCCTTGCGGCCCCACTCGAAGCCCGACACGCTCAGGCTGTGCGCCGACAGGCTCACCGAACCCGGCGTAAAGGCCGCCGTGATGCAGATCGAGCTGGCGCCCCACTCGGCGTGGTTCGACATCATCTTGGCGTGCGTCGCTACGTCCTGCGGCGACAGGTGCGGCAGGTCCACCGCCTGTGTCTTGATCCAGCCGAGCGGCTCGAGGTCCTTGAGCATGAAGTCCTGCTTGGGCAGCTCGTTGGGCAGCTCGACGCTGTTATTGCTGCCACGCTGCGGCACCCACACAATCACCTTGATCTCCTTGACCGAGGGCGCATCGGCCGGCGAGGCTCCGTAGAGGTAGCCCGCCACCTGCGTCCGCAGGTCCGCATTGACGATGAACGTCTTGAGGGTGTTTTTGGGCATCACGTATGTCAGCGCACCGGCGTCGTCGCGCACGTCATCGTTGGACACGTAGAGGTGCTGGCAACGGAGCGGCAGGTTCGTGGCGCTGAGCGCCCGGATCCGCCAGTCGCTCTTGGAGCTGAAGACCTTGTTCTCGTACTGCGTCGTCGTCACCGTCGAAATCTCTTCGCCGTGGCGGTTGACCGTCTTGGTCTGCGTAGCCGTCACCTGCTGCGCCGCCTCTGCGTTCTTCTCGAGCTCGGCCATCTCCTGGCGCTGCGCGCTGACCTCCTGGATCTGCATACCGAGGATGATGTCGCGGATCTCGGAGGACGTCAAGCTGCTGGTGTTGACGTTGTTGCGCTTGCCAAAGTCTTCCAGGATAAGATCTCGGCACTGGATCTCCACCTTGACCCACTCGTCGTCGCTCAATGTCGGCCACAGGTGGTGCGGCTCGGTAACGACTCCAGGATGCGGCCGCAGGATCACCTTGGCCTTCTCCTGGTTGACGTGGAGCGACCGCAACAACAGGATCAGCCGCGAAAAGGCGGTGTAGGAGCTGATGGACGAGAGCCAGTCGTCATACGCCGAGTATAGCAGCATCGCCGGGCCGGTGGCCGACAACACGCGGTCGCCGAGCTTCTCGAGCTTGAGGAAGGACTGGTACGGGATCTGCAGCTCGCTTCCGAGGATTTGCACTGCCAGCAGCATCAAAAGAGGAAGAGACGTCAGCATCCAACCAATGCACAAGAACCGCTCAATGCGCGCAAAGGGGCGAGGCGAGGATAAAGGACAAACTTACGGTTGGGGAAATCGAGCAAGTGGACCTCGAGCGGGTCGAGCATTCCCTTGCGGGTGACGAACAACTTGCGCGGCTGTTCTTCGACGGGCAGCGATCGCACTAGCGCTGCGACCTCCTCGCTACTCTTCCACTTGGCAAGCTGCGATCGACGCGACTGGCCGGCCCAGACGTCCGGGTGGATGATCTTGAGGAAGAGCTGACCTGTCCTCGGATTAAGGATCATCAGCGCACCCGGGATCGGCCGCGTGGTCAGGTTACCCTCGAACGTCTTGTGGACGACGACACGGTAGACGGACGTCTCGTCGAGGATCCAGCTGATATTGTTGTCAAACAGGTTGGCGTAGTTGTTCGAGTTGAGGTAGGGCTCGGTCGGCTCCGAGCTGTAGAGCTGCAGACTCTTGCGCACACGCTCGCGCAGAACATAGAGCGCGGGGTTGGCCTTCATGATCTTGGCCATCGCCTGCTGCACCAGAGGCTTGCTGCCGGGGAACCAGACGCCGTAGGCCGAGTGGATGTTGTAGGCCAGGTCGATGCCGATCAGCGCACCGGTGGCCGAGGGGTAGATCGACGTGTTGTCGCTGGTATAGTCGAGGAACTTGGCGCGGCAGTAGCGCTCAATGTCGTGCGAGTCGTAGTCGCCCCATCGCAGCTGCACGTCGATCCACCATCGGTTGCCGCTGGAGCCGTCGAGCACGTCGCGCGTATCGGTCAGCAGCGACGGTCGGCTCATCGGCCACTTGTAGCTGGCGAAGAGGAGGATGTCGGAGCTGGAAGCCGTCATCCTGTAACTCTTCCGCGGGTGGATCGTCTCCTTCTGGACGGTCTCGATGGAGAGCGCTTCGAGCTCCTGGTCGAAGACCTGGCACAGGTCCATCACGACGCTTTCGTGGATCTTCTGCCACAGGTGGGCTCGAAAGAGCTGGATGTACGAGATCTTAAGCGACGGCATCTTGCCCGACATGAGCACGCCGCAGAGGTCGAGCTGCACCTGGAAACCGATGTAGACGCTGCTACGGTTGAGCGTCGGCGACCACCACAGCGTAAAGCGACGGTTGGGGATCTGGCTGAGACCCGACCGCTGCGCGTTGGTGAGCCGCTTCTGCTGCATACTCTCCTCGAACGACGACGACTTCTCCCAAAAGAGACCCTCCCAGGTCGGGTGGCCGGTGGCCGCAAAGAGCGAGTGCTCGAGGATCGTCTCGACACCGCCGAGCGCGGCAATCGTGTCAGTTCGCAGCTGGTTGAGGTTGTGCAGCTTGCCGTCGTGGCGCTGGTTGGTCCAGGCAAACGGCTGCGACTTGGCGATCTGGTACTTCTTAAACTCTTGGCGCACGCGCCACATCTTGTCGTAGGAGAGGATGGTGCGGTCTTTTTGGAAGAGTGTCGCGATCCGCGGCAGACCACGGTGGAACGAGTCCTCCAGATCCTCGAGCGTCAGCCTGCGGTTCTGCTCGTTGGCCTCCTTGCGCTTCTGCGCGTACTCCTGCCACACCCGCGCCGAGTCCTCGAACTCCGAGGCCCACGGCGTGATGTAGCGGTAGAGCGCCGGCAGCAGCTGGTCCTCCTGCCCCGAGCTGAGGCCAGAGCGGAAGTGGGTGATGCCGGTCGTCGTCTGCCTCGAATACTTGAGGTCCGACGCCGGGATCAGCACGTGGCCCATCGACAGCATGCCGAGACCGCCGAGCTCCTTAGGCGACGCCAGGATGTGGATCGGCCAACGGCTGGGCATCTTGCTGTTGACGCCCGACTTGATGCGGTTGATGACCTTGTTCTCGCTCTTCACAAGAAGGTCGAGCAGCTCCTCGGTGTTGACGACCGCCTCGCGGTAGTAGGTCATGAGCGCGATCAGGCAGCTGTTCCACTTGTTGGCGATCTTGCTAAACGGCGCCGCTCCCGCCGACATCAGCAGCGCTCTGACGCGATTGTTGAAGCCTGAGATGCCCTCCTCCGACACGCGCAGGAACGCCGTGGCGGTCCGCTCGCCGGAAGAGGCCTGGATCAGCGGCCAGACGCCGTCCTTGGACGAGTCGACATCGCCCTGTCGCGACTTGGGCAGGATGCGTACCTCGAAACCGCACATCGAGAACAGCAGGTTCGGGTTGTCTTTGCTGTAGATCGAGCAGAGCGTGTCTTCCCACTCAATGGTGGTGAGGCTGCGCGGCAGGCTGTTCTTGACGGTCCAGAAGACGGCCCGTCCGAGGTTGACGTCGTGCTTCACCAGCCGCATCCGACAGTCACGCGGCCAGCACCGGCGGTTGTTGTAGCCGATGAGGTTGCTGTTGTTCGGGTCCGGGTTGGCGGTCAGGTAGCGCTGGATCAGGTCGCGCGCCTCGTCCGCTTCGAACCGGTAGAGGATGTGAATGCGATCGACGTAGCGGGTATACATGCGAATCGGATGGCTGGTCTCGGTGGCGGTGTCCTTGAACTGGAAGAGGCCGTTGGGCATATTGGGCGGTCCGGCCATCTCGCTGGCGCGCTGTAGGCCGAGGATCAGCAGGTCGAGGATCAGGCCGTAGTACTGGAAGACGAAGGCACTGAACTGCAGGCCACGGATCAGGCCGTAACTGTTGATGTGCTCCATGTCCTTGAACACGATCGACACGTTGTTCTTGGCGGTGATGTAGTCGGCCAGGTTGTGGTCCATGATGAGCCGCAGCAACCGGTTGAGCAGCGTCAAGTCGATCTTCTCGTAGACGCGGCTCAGCGTCGTCTCCATGAGCACGTTACACTCGCCGTCGGACGTCTCCCACACGTTGTGCAGGTTGTTGATGCCGTTGCACCATTTGTAGACAAGCAGCGGCGCCGGCTCCGCGTCGCTCGGCTTGACCCACGCCGGGAAGAGCTGCCGCTTGTCGGCCTCGTATGAGAGGTACTGGTCGAGGTAGGCGTCGGTGATCTTCTCCATTGGCTCGATGTCGTAGCACGGGATTAGCTTGTCGAAAGTGTCGAAGAATTCGAGCCCAACCGCCTTGGCCGCGCGCTGCGTCAACATCAGGCGTTTGATCCGCGCCAGCGTCTCGTGAGGGTTGTCGAAGGCCTGCTCAATCAGCGCCAGCTCCTCGCGCTGGCTCTGGTTGAGGCGTCCCTTAACGCTGTAGGCTTCCTTGAGCTTCTCGAGCGCCAGCACCAGGATCTTGGTGTCATGCTTAAAGTTGAGCGACGGGAAGGGGATCGGCTGGAAGCGTCGACTCTCGAGCCAGTGGACAGTCGACGTGTAGATCGCCACGGCCGCCTCCGAGGTGATGTAAGGGCCGTCTTTAAGGTACGAATTCTGGCGCTCCTGCTCGGCCTTGAGGTAGAGACGGGTCAGGCGGCCGAGGTTCTTCTTGCTGACCGTCTTGTCGACGGTGGCGCCGCGGCGGATGCGTTCGCGGTTGTAGTGCGTCACCGACGTCCACCAGTCCGCCTTGAGCTTGACGTAGCGGAGGATGAGGTTCTCGACCGCCGTCGGCATGCCCGGCACCTTCCACGGCGTGTTGGACTTGTAGCACCGCCAGGCGGTCGAGAGGTGTTGCATGATGACCCGCGACTTGTTGGCCTTGAGGCCTTCAGGCATCAGGTCGAGAATGTCGTGTAGCACGCTGGCGCGGAGCTCGAGGTCGAACGAACTCTCGACGCGCTGCTTGGTGATGGTCGAGACGCCCTTGGCACGGCCCTTGCGGCCCTCAAACTGCCGCGCCAGCAGGTTGCCGAGCCATCGCTCGAGCAGTGGCGTGATGCCGCGCAAGAAGAAGAGCCAGATCCGCCACGAGGGCGCCCAGAAGCCCACACCGGGACCCTTGCCGACGGGGCCGGTGTTGAAGCGCGAGTAGATGACGTGCTTCAGATCCTTGCAGGCGCGGATCTGGCGCATCACGCGGTACTTGTAGCGGTACATGCCGCTGAGCGTCGCCACGTGGTTGAAAAGGTACTGGAGGCCGTCGGCCAGCTGGAAGGCGTCGATCGATCCCAGGCGGTAGGTGACCTGGCTGTCGACGACCAGCTTGACGATACGCGCCATCTCGCGGACCAGGTGGAAAGCGTTTCCGAAGCGGCTCTTCTTTCGCTCCTTGGTCGTCAGCGTCTTGGTCGGCTTCAGGTTAAAGTTGAAGTCGAGGTGGAGCGCAGCACAGCCCTTTCGGTGGATCAGGAGGTTGAGCATGTTGAACGACTGGCGCGACACCTGCAGTCCCGCTTCGAGCCAGTCGATCGTGGTGTTTTGGAAAAACTTGGTCGCGTTGAGCTGCTTGAGCAGGTACTTGCGCTTCTGCGGCTTCTGCTTGCGCGTGTGGAGCGAGTTGTAGACGTAGTTTTTGAGTAGTTTCTGGTAGCTGACGCGGATCTTGACCGGCTGGTTGGGCGGACAGTGTTCGAGGTACCAAGTCTGGATCAGCGGCACGTCGATCGCGCGCCTCGTCTTTCCGCTGCGTCGGTCGTACGGCGACGGGGCCCACCAGAGCGCGATGGCGTCGGCGGTGAGCTCGTTCTCGAGCGGCTGGTCCTCGAGGAAGGGCGCCACCTCGTCCGGCAGCGAGAAGGCGACCTCGTCCGGCAGCTCGTCGTCGCCCTCGACGCCCTCGCCGAAGACCTCGTCCTCGTGGCTCAGCACCAGGGTGCCGTCGTCGTACTCGGCGCGGAAGGCGTTGGCGCTGGCCAGCGACCGGCCCGAGATGGGGTTGATCACTGGATCGAAGTAGAAGGCCTGGTCGATTTCGTCCGACCGGATGTAGACGTTCTTGGGCTCGTGGTAGACGCCGATGTGGACCGACCGCGGCCGGCTGTTGTAGAGGTGCGGGAAGGCCACCTTGTACTCGGTCCGGATCTGCTGCCGGATGATGACCTTGCGGAAATCAGTGAAGTCGGTAAAGTCGTCGTCGAAGCCGTCGGTGTCCTTGTAGAGCGGTTCGAACTTGGGCCCGCCCGGGATCGCCATATTGAGCGCCTTGGCGGTAAAGAACGACTTGCGGTCGAAGAGGTAGAAGTAGTTCCCGTCGCCCGACGCAAAGTCGCTCAGCAGCGTCCTGCCGAGCCGGTGGAGCGCCGCCATCTGCGGCAGGTCGAGGTTCCAGAACTTGTACGACGGGCCGTTGACGTGCCTGCTGTCGTCGATCAACGGCTTGTGGTCGTAGAACCAATCGATGATCGCGCTGTCCTCCTCCTCGTCGAGCTCGAGCTGGATCGCCTCGAGCGGCTCGACGTCGACTAGGTTGTCTCCGTAGTCGACCACCGGCTCCTCGTCGTCAAACGGCGGGAACCGCATCCGCTTAAAGTGGCGGCGGTCGCGCTTCTCGCGCCGCATCGCCAGCCACATGGTTGCCCACTGCGCGTGGAAGATGGGCTCAATAACCTTGGGCACCTCGTTGACGAAGGTGATGGCGCCCGTGATGTGGTAGAGGACGGGCACCTCGCGCACCTGCTCCCAGGGCATCGGGATGTTCTCGAGCACCTTGAGCATCGCGTGCGGCACGTACTTGAGCGCGCCGAGGTGGACCCGCTTGTCCTGCCGGTACTTGCGGTTGCTCATGTCTCCGTGATCCTTGATGATCTTTCGCAGCACCTCTGGCGGCATCTCCTGCTTTCCGGTGTCGACGAAGCCTGTCTTTCCCCTGCGATCGCCGAACCTCCTGCCCTGGCTCTGCTGCCATTTCTTCGCCTTGGATTCGAGCTTCTCCTTGGACAGCGGTGGCGGAACGCTAAAGGGCGAGCCCTGGGGCATGCCGGGCGGCGGACCGCACGTCGAAGACGAGGGTGCGGAGGGCGGAGCCCCCATGAATCCGGGAGGCGGACCAGGCATGGTGCCAGGATGAGAACAAATACCTGCTCCTACGACTGGCGCCAGGACAGATGTAAGGCGGGCCACCAGTAGACGAGGTCGAGCAGAACGGCACTGGCCTGGTGAGCAGCGCGCGCTGGCAGTGTCGAGCTGAGGCGAGTTGTCCGCTCCACCTAGGCCGAAGGCGAGATGGAGCCGCTCGAAGGGGGGCCTCAACGGCCGGCGACCTCGATCGGGAACTGGCCCGCGGTGTACGATGGCGTGTGGTCCGGTTCCTAGCGAGCGTGCGCGGCCGTGAAGCGTGTCGAACTCAAGGGCGGCGCGGAGCTGCTATCGGCGAGACCTTGAGAAGGGATAGGCGTAGGAGGTAAGAAGTAGGAGCGAAGCGGCAGCCAAAGGCAAGACCGGGATTAAGGAGATGGGGGAGGGGAGATGGACGATGGTGGCGAAAAGGTGCGGGTGCGAGTGTGAGAAACTGAGTGCGAGGCGGAGACCGACGGCGGCAAAACAGCGCGCAGCCACGACGACAGCGACGCAGCGCAAACGAGCGCCAATTTGCAGAATCATAATCCAAATTTCCTCTGGCTCCCGATCGACGCGCGCCACCCGCACAGCAGGCGCAGCGCGACGCAACCCAGGATAATAAGAATAGGAATTATGAATAAGAATAAGAACCAAGCGCGGTTGATGCGAATGCAAAGCAAAGCCTGCATCCCCCATGGTAAGCCTTCGCCACCTGCTCGGATCCGACTGTGATTTCTGATTCAATGGGCTCTAGAGAGTGGAGGCGTGTACCTTACGCACCCTGGGCAGACGCACAAACCACACACTCAGCGGGCGCGGCCGACGGTGCGGAGCCTCGGCGCCTTCCCGTTTGTTGGGTTCGGCCGCGGCTCAGTAGGCTGCTCTCGTCCCTATCGATATCCGTCTGGCCGCTGGCTACTCGACACCTTCACATCTCGGCGGCAAAGACTTGAACCCACAAACCAGCACACGACAGACGTTCCCGGACCACACACCCCTGCCAACCGCCGCCAACGCCGACCCTGCATCGGCCCGGACTACGAGCCCAAACCCATGCCCCGCTCGGACCCGACGCAACCCGCCGACGCCACTGTCGCTACATCTTCGCTCGACCAGGAGATGGCGTCGGTCGACCAGGACGCCAGCGACGCGGCCATGGCGTCCGTCCGCCAGGCAGAGGAGATCAGCGTGGATGCCGACGACGAAGACATCGAGGACCTGGATGAGCAGGCGACTTCCGTCGAGCCGGCGAGCATCCCGACCACCAGAGGCAAGAGGGCCGCAGCTCATGGGTTCGAGGTCAGCGACGGCTTTACGTATGGCGATCAGGAGAGGAGAACCGAGGACAGTGTGAGTCTTTTCCCGGGGCCTGAGTCCTACGACTGCACAGCTACTTTGCGCGTGGACCACACTTGACCGAACCGTTCCCGCATTGGATTGCTTCTCTACCAGCTTCTCGACGAGCGGGTCCGCGAAAGGTATATTCGAGGTAGGCTACACAGCACAAGGTTGCAACGAGGAGTTGGCGATGGCAGCTTTGGTTGCCGAGGGCTGATCTAGAGCATCGCACATTGCCTCTTTGGTCCTTTTTGGCCGCGCCTTGCGACGCTGGATGTATGCAGAGATTGGCGATCCTTTCGACGAGAGGGGCGCCCGCTGAGCGATGGCGGCGAGAAGCGCCGCACGTCTCGATCTCATGACCTCGGCGCTGGCCAGAAAAGCGCGTGGGGGCGCCGACCCTCAACACAGCTCGTTGCGAGCGAAGGTCCCCGGGGAAAACCCAAAGAGCAGATTGTACTTGTATCTCCACAGTCGACATCCATGGCAACACAGCATGTCGCGATGCCTGACGCGTTTAAGCAGCGACGATGTGGCCGTGCGTGCTGTACGTGGCCGCACTGGCGGTTATGGCAAGCTTGACTACGCTTGCTCGGTTGGACGCCTATGCATCGATGGTGATACTTTCCATGCTGTAGCGTAAACGGGTGAGGCCCTGTTCTCGGTTGAGGAATGGCTCCGATGGAATGGGGATTGGGGCCAGCCTTTCAAGTGGATCGGCTAGGAGAGCTGGGTACGACCGGCCATGTTCTCCTGCTGCGAGAGACCGGGAGGAATCTGAGATTGGGATTCCTCGTCTGGGCGCTGGTAGATGGAGTCTCGGTCGTGGGCGTGGAAGCTCTGCGACGAAATGTCGGAGACGGCGGCGGCACGCGTCGCTTCTTGGGAAGCCTGGAGGATCTGAGCGCGTCGATAGGCCTTGAGTGACTCGACGTCAGACTCTTGCATGGTGAGAGCGGTGGGGGGCCGTCGGATCATGGCCGAAGGCTGACAGCGGGAGGTGCGCAAAGGAGGGAGCGCTGAAGCGTGTGATGGCGTTGGAATGCGAGCTGACAGGGGCAGATGTAGCAGAAGCTCCGACAGATGCGAGGGGGGTGATGGCGATGGCGACGAAGATGACAACTCTGAGGTGGAAGTGGTGGTCGCAGGGCGGGCAAGCGATATGATTCTTATTCTGCTGAGGGATTCGTGTTGGTCGAGTGGAGCTGCTTGTTTACCTATGTATTTTCACACATGATTTCGACTTTATTTTTTGCTTGTGTTTTCTTTTCTTTTTTTTTTTTTTTTTTTTTTTTTTTTTTTTTTTGCCCTTTGGGTGCTCATGCTAGTTGTTGAGGGTGACCTGGCGGGTGCTTGATCGCGTTGGCCTGACCGCCGCTGGCCAGCAGCCCAAGGCACGCTCTGCCCTGCCATGCAGGGCCCAAGTGGCTGACGGCAGCAGCTTGCTGCTGGCAACAAACAGCTTGCTCGCTGCCGGCCAATTTATATTCGTTGCGCACTCGACCAAGGTGCGCCTGTCCTGAATCGACGAGGCCCGCCGCTTTCGATTCGTTCAGAAGAAGGGAGACCCCAGCAAGCGAGCAATTCCTGGCCGCCTGCTGCTGCTGCTGTTGCTGTTGCTGTTGCTGTTGCTGTTGCTGTTGCTGTTGCTGTCGCTGTTGCTGTCGCTGTTGCTGTCGCTGTTGCTGTACGCGTGCAGCTGCCGCCGCCTTCGACTTGTTTGGCCACGCATCACCGCTCGCTGTCGCCTTGGCTCTTGGCCGCGCTCGTCGCGACGTGCTTCAGGACGAGACGAGGCCCAACAGGCCACCAAACCAACCGCCGACTAGTCCCAGCTCTGCCTCGCTGCCTCGCTGCCACGTTGCCACCTGCTCGCTAGGCACGCTTACACGCTTTCCCTCTCCCAGCTCGCGTCGAAAGCGCGTGCTACCAGCCCAACCACTCTCTATCTCTTTGCGACTCGCTGGACCGCCCAGCGCGCATTCCGCGTCACAGCAAAGGTATCCCTCGCGCTCGAGCGGAGCCAGCGGGTAGTGCGTAGCCACGCCGCCGTTGTAAAAGAGCCGACCCGGACTACGCCAACAGCTTTCGGTGGCGGCAGCTCCGGCCCAGCACATCGGCAGCTCCTCCGACGTCGACGATAGAGCGTCCCAACTAGCCGATACCTCAGCCACGTCACCGCCGCCTCGGCTGCCTCCGCTCGCGCCACCCAACGCTTCGTCGGCATCGCTGCGCTCCGTCCATTCCGACGCTCGGCTGGTCCCGCTCGCCCCCCTCCAGCTGCACACGCGGACGCAACCCTTCTTTGCACCCACTACCGCCTGTTGCGGCTCGGCAGCCAAGAAACGTATCGCCGCCGCCCAGGCAGTCCTCCACCAGCGGTGCAGACTGCGCGGCCGCCACCATGTCTGGACCCCAACGGAGGCAGCAGATGGCGCACCAGCAGCACCAGCAGCACCAGCACCAGCAGCACCAGCAGCTTCCCCATGGACCGTATCACACAGCTTATGGCGTCGCGATGCCCCTGAACGGTTACCAGGCAAGCGCGGACAATGGAGCTCCGTACGCCCCCATCCAGCCGCCCTACAGTGTACCGCTAGATGGATCGTTCTACCCGCAGCCCCACCAGCAGTCGCAACCCGTTTTCACCGGCCAGCCGCACTACGCTCAGTACCTGCAGACGACGCCGACGCTTCCGCACGTGGCTGCTTATCCCGCGCAAGCTTGCATGTTTGGATCTGGCCAACCGCAGCCCTACGCCGCACCGACGAATCCGGGCATGCCCTCCCTCCGCCCTCCTTACCGACCTCCTTATTACGCGGGGACGGCCGCTTCTGGATCCTCCTCGGCCTCGACACCGAGCGCCAACACTCCGCTGATCAAGCCCGTGCAGCAGTTTAGCCTCAGCACGGGTCACAGTCCCAGGCCCAGCGCCGGAGCGACGAGGCTCCAGGCTTTTGTGTTTCCTCCCGCCAAACCCGCCGCCGAGGCCAGCGGAACAGAGAACCCGGAGTCGACTGCAAATGCGGAGGCTGCCGCTGCCGCAGTCGATGCGGACGGCAAGCTGGAAGGCAACGAGCGCGACGCAGGCCAGGGCTCGAATGTGCCGGCAACGACCTCCCTACCCGCACGGCCCGCCTTTGCACCGGGGCCACCAGGAGCGCCGGGCGCAATGGGCACCGGGGCCTACTCGTTCAACCCTCCGTTCGTGCCGTCTTCTGTTTCCGAGACGTCGCTGCGTCCGATGGCAGCAACTCCGCAGGCGAGGCTGGTGTCCAGCCCCGCTGCGATGCAGGCAACAGACGGTTTACCTGGCAAGAAGCATGACTTTGTCGGCCAGCCCGCCGGTCACAACGGTCAGCGTTTCTTTGCGCCGGCAGCGCAACTGGAAAGAGCAGCATCGGGCTCGGCGTCGCTGCGATCGGACATCGCTCTTCGGTATCCCGTGCTTCCCAAGCTTCCCGCGATGCCCAAACCGTCAACCGTTCCGGATGCGGCGGTCAGCCTCAACAAGGACGGCGATCAGGCAACAGCGCCTGCGTCGACAGATGGGGACGGGTCAGAAGAGCTCCGCGCGTACAAGGACTACAGCGAAGCGCTCGAGTCAATTGTCGCAGTGTACCAGAAGAGGGAAGAGATCCTCCGCCTCCGCACCGAAGCCGTAGGATTCGAACCAAAGAGGGCGTGGCTGGCCTGGGAGAGCGGCAAAGGCACCGAAGAAGCGGACGGGGTGGATGACGCCGGGGCCGAGGAGGCGGCCGTGGGGTGGAAGGGCGCCGAAGAGGCGACAGCGACGCATTCTATCCTGGGTGTCCGCCTTCTGCAGAGGGTAGCAAAGCTGAGCGAAGAGAACGAAGAGCTCGGTAGGCTGCTCGAGGCCAAGCTAGGCCTCAACGATAAGCCGGCGGCGCTCGCCAACTGGGAGGCGGAGCGGGCCGAGCTGTTCAAAGAGCTGCAGGGTGAGTGTTTTCTGGTTTGACCTATCGCCCATCCTAGTTTCTTATGTCGCCGCGCGTCGCCTTTATCGCTGACTTCGACCCGCCATTTCGACCCGCCTCGACTGCACCGACGGTTCCTCCTCGATGAAACAGAAGCGCATGCGCTCATCGCATCGCTCGACCAGGCGCTGACCAAGGCCGAATCGCGCGTCTCGGCCGCGGAAAAGGCGCTCGAGGTGGCTTGCCTCAACAACTCGACCGCGATCCTGCCGTCGCGGCCCAACGATGGCGCCGCCGCTGCAGCTGCTTCGCCGCCTGTCCCGACGTCGCAGCCGCAGCCCAAGGATGCCTCGGCCGGCGTTTCGACGGCTACGCGGACCACGGCTCTTCCAGCCGCCTCGGGTGCTGGCGTCCCCGCTGCGGGTGGACGGGGCAGGGGCGGCCGCAAGCAGGGCAATCCCCGACCGACCGAGGGCGGCGGCCGCAAGAGTGAGCGCGGTCGAGGCGGAGGAGGAGGCGGGGGCGGAGACCGAGGTGGTCGGCGCGGAGGACCGCCGCCGTCGAGCACGGCAGCATGAACAAGCAGCTGGCCGCCCCGTAGAATCATCATGCGACGCCTCTTCCACCTCTGTTCCTCGTTTTGAATCTCAGCTACTAGTCTCTCCCACGTCGCTACCGCTCTGACGCTTCGACGCTGTACGAGGTGCGCGCCCACTTTTGGACTAGAGTCACGCCGGCGCTGTATCGTCGCCTCCTCGCTGTGAGCCAACCTCTACTCTGTGCATCTCCCCTCTCCCATCCCACCTCACTCACTGCATAGACCGCAGCCACGCCCTACTGCTAGTGACAATGCCATTTGAGCCGTGCATCTGCCCAGCTCTGAACCAAGGCCGGTGCGGAGTCGTAGCCGTCTGAAAGCGTCCACCCCTTGTTCTTTCCGCTATGCTCGCTGACGAACCGCGCGCCACTACCATTCCACAGCCTGGCTACCGTATCCATTTCTGTTGCAGTTCGCATCTATCATCAAAAGAAAATAAAAGTAGTCACAAATCCAGCCCGTCCCCGCCCTTTTTTCCTTCCTCCAACATCTAATCACGACTTCAACGCACCCTCCTCCACCATCCCTGGCGCCAGGTGACGGTACCTCTCGTTCCTTCCGAGCAGGTCAAATGGATCCCTCCTGATCCTCTGTTCGTTCTTCTCCAACCACACCCTCTTGGTGTCGTACATTTGGTACTGTTTGCGTTCCCTCTCCTCTCCCCACTCGTCGTACAACTGCGCCATGCTCGGCACGGCCTCGACCAGTTCGCGGCGGAGCTGGGCGCCGTACTCGATCTCCGACGGTCCGGGAGCGTGCAGCGAACCGGCAATGGTGTGGAAGCCAAAGTAGGTGTATGGGTCCGTCTCGTCCACCCCTACATCACCAGCACCAGCGCTGCCGTTCACGGTGGTGGTGGAGGTGATGGTGGCGGCCAACAGCCTACGTTTCTCAGCGACGAGGTAGGCGAGGCGCTCGCGTTCGTCTTCCAGCCTCGTCTCGACGTCATCGGGGACGATGGACCGCAGTGGTCCCGTCCACAGGTACGACAGCCAGCGCGACGTCAGATCGGCCAGGTTGAAGGGGAAGAAGCTCACCACCAGCCCGACAAACGCCAGGCTCAGCTCCGGCGACTTGGCGTAGAGCACGTGGCGGTGCAGGTTGGGTACGCGCACGCCATGCAGCTCGGGCGGCGTGAGCTTTTGCGTCTCCTGCTTACCCTCCTTCCTCGCCCCGTCCGTCAGTACCCGCACAAACGGGAAACACAGACCGTACCCCGTTCCCAGCAGTACGTAGTCGACGTTTTCCACCACCGTCCCGTCGGCGATGTGCAGATCCAGCCGCTTGGTCCCATCCCCGGTCTCTGTGACCTGGTAGCGCTGGATGACGCCAATGTCGCGGATGCGCTCGTCGGGCAGGCAGGGGCACTTGACAATCGGCGGCCGCTTGGCCGACTTGTAGACGGGATTGGCGGCGGTCCGGTGCACCGCCAGGTGCATGGCCGCCTCGTTGGACGAGTTGTTGTTGCCCACCACCACCACTTTCTTACCGCGGTACGTCTCCGAGTCACGGTAGTGTTTGGCGTGGTGGACGAAGCCGGCGCGTCGTGCCTCGTCGATCCCCTCGGCGCGCGGGTAGAGCGGCGTATCGTACCACCCGCACGCTATCACCACGCGGTCGAAGTGGTGCACCGACGTCTTTGGGTGCGGTCCGTTCGACTGCGCCGACGACGCTGCTGCTGCCGATCCGTTGGCTTCGGTGGCAATAGATCCGTGGGCGGCGGTGTTCCAATCCTTCCATTCGACCTCCCACCCGCCGTCGATCAGCTCCTCGGCGCGCACCACCTCGATACCGCACTTGATGTGGTGGCGGAGCGGTTCGGCAAACGAGCAGAGGTAGTCGTGCGTCTCCTTGAGCGTGGGGAACGTCTCGCCGTGCGCTGGCGGCGGGAAAGGATGGCCCGTAAACTGCAGGTACTCGGGCAGCACGTTGCCGCGGAGGTTGAGGTAGGCCGGGCTCGGCCAGTGCGCCCGTCCGTCGTCATCCAGCAGCGGCCAGACGCCCTGCGTGCGCAGAGGCGTGAGGCGGCGCTCGAGATTATAGGTTGCGTCGTTCCAGTACCTGCCCTCAGTGGGATGTCAGTGGGTGCAAGGAGGAAGATGTTTCGTAGGACGGGTGTCAGATGGCACACAGTCCAAGAGCCAAGGGGGGGTGAGGGGCGAGGGAGAGAGAGGGAGAGGGAGAGGGAAAGGGTAAAAGGAGTGGGCAGCGGCTCACCAAACACCGCCGACATTGTCGCGCCTCTCAACGAGGGCCACGTCGAAAAACGGCTGGCCATCGGTGCGCTTGACGTCGAGGAGGTTTCGGAGCGTGACGAGGCCCGCCGCTCCTCCGCCAATGACGAGCACCTTTTCGGCACCTTGGTGGGTGGTTTCGGCGACCATGCTATGAGATACGCTGTGAGCCGGGTAGGGGGCAGAGAAGATCCAGCAAGATTTTCGAGGAGAGAGAGAGAGAGAGAGAGAGAGAGAGAGAGGAGGGGAGATTGTGGGATTTGGTCCGGTTCGCTTAGCGCGACTGTGTAGGCCGCAGTGGTCATCAAAGATGGATATGGCCGGCTCGGACGGAGCACGCCATTACCATCCGATGTTGCATCGGCGCTTCCCCTCTACACTGCACTGACTGTATTCGAGGTATATTGGACATGTGCATTCACATTCACTACGATTAAGATGCTTATCGCATGCGGCGCCTTTTTGCAAAGGCTTGCGTCTGTGCTCGCTGCCAACCCAACATCCGCCCCGGCAGCTGCAACCCTACACGGCCTTATTCGACGCTTGCTTGAATTTCTGGAATTCCTTTTCTTCTCCCAAGTGCGAGTCGGCTTCGCTTCAAACTTACACTCTCTTTTTCAATTTCATTTTATTGTATTTTATTTTTATTTTCATGCAACGGCTTTCTGCCCACGTGGCCTGAGCGCGGATTTTGGAAAATCCAAACCACAACTCGTCAAACGAGCTCGCAACATGGCGTGGCGTGCCTCGTCCCCAGCGCCAGCCCGCTCTCTCCTACCAACCCTCTTGGCGATCAATTAATCTCGTCGCCCTGCAGTCCCCCCCTTATCCCACCAACACCCGTAGTGCAAAGGTCATGAACACAGTGTGGGATTCGAATGTATGCTGACAAAGGGCGCGAAACAGGCGATATGTATACAAAAGAAACGGGGAGAGGAGTGCGGACCCTTGGGCTTCGCAACACGGTGTGTACCAACACTGCAGCGCCATCGGCGGGCTCTATAGCTCCGCAAGCAGCCTGTAGGAGCGAAGTAAACGTCAAGGCAAGCGCTCACACGACGTAAGTATAACCATTCTTCCACATTACTCCAAGGACCCAACATCCTTGAAATTCCCCCGCCACACTGTTCTGGGGCGGTGCCACTCACATGGTGCCCAGACTCTGCACAATCTGGTCTCCCATTGACTGCTCCACGGCGTCTTCGAGGTGCCGCTTCGGATCTATCAATACCATTCATGCGACGGAAGCAAAGCAAGCATGTTACATGGTCAGCCGGCTACAACCACGCGGGGAGCGAGCGCCTTGTTCAGCTAGACCCCACCAGACCAACTTACCTTGCTTGCCCACGTGCCTAGTCTTGAGTTGCTCTGGTGTCAGCGTGGACTCCTCCTCGACCGACTTGTTGTACGCCTCTGATAGCGCCAGCATGCGCTATTGGATGGCGGGCCGGTTGCAATCCATGTCAAGCGGGGTAGACAAGGAGGCGTCAGCCATCATTGGTGCTTGCGCGAGCATCAGATCTACACGACGGGCGTCTCGTGGAAGGACCCCACCCATATGCTCACCTCAATCGCCTTCTGGTTGTTCTCCTTGTGCTCGCCAAAGTCGCGCAGCCGCAGCCCCTCGGTCCAGTTGCGCTTGTGCAGGTTGTTGAGCATGCTCTGTTCCAGTTCCGTCTTGCGGTACCCGATGGCGATCGAGTAGTAGTGTCGGTTGAGGCCGTGGATCAGCGACTGGATCGAGGGCTTGTTGAGGTGGCCAATGTTAGACGTCGTCTGTCGCGGCTCCTGGCCCAGCATCACGGTCGACGGGTTGATGAGGCGGAAGGCGTCGATCACCACCTTGCCCTTGACCGACTGGATCGGGTCCACGACAACAGCGACGGCGCGCGAATTGAGTTGCTCAAACGACTGCACGCGGTGAGGAGGCCGGGGTGGCAGAGCAAACACCGTCAGCTCCACTGGCTTGGGCACGTCTGGGCGATGCGGTCTAGCGACTCACCTGCTGCGTGTTGATATCGACGCTCGAGAGCCAGCATCCGAATCCGGGATGCGAGTGGTACCAGCCAACAACCATCTCAGGCCTGTCACGTTGTACGCCAGCCGAACGCATCTGCTGTCAACACGGGATCCGGCTAGCAGAAAAGTGCAAAGTGACGCAAATGCTGGCAACTCACCTGCCGGT